>BPLR01002844.1:0-55003 GCA_021605095.1 Caerostris extrusa
TGGTAATAGTCATGCAAATCTATGGAAATACATAAAAGTTTTGTACCAGGAATGTGAAGGCACACGAGGATTATTCAAATAAAAAGCATCAGGTAATACAAATGATATATCTGGTCATTATATTATATAGACTGAATTATTCATGAGAGAGCCATATTGTACAGACAAACAAGTAGAATATATCCTCTGTATGTAAAAAAAATTGTATAAATATACATTTTTTATATATTTATGTTATTGCTAATACTATATTCTGTCAACCATTAAAAGATACATAATTGCATCATGGCAGAAATAAAAAAACACATTTATAATTCATTAACTAATTCATCTCACCAAATAAATTATGCGATGAGAATTTAATAAAGCAAGGTAGTTTGGATAAACTTCCATACTCATTACTACATGGAGTTTTATAGAGGAATTTATGATTAACGTGAATATTTCTCTGAAAAATTCTCAATTGTCAAGCAAAAATTTATTCTACTTTTTAAACAACTTTTAACAATTTCTTAATTTCTTTTTTTTTCATTTTAAGGTTCAAAAGGGTTTTATGGCTAAGCACGTTATACAAAAATGCCTTAAAAATCAAACAATGACAATTTCAAACAATTTCAACACTTTTATGAGTTGGAAAAATAATTGGAAATGTAGAAAATACGTACTGGAATTATCCCTCTAATTCGCATATATAATTGTTTAGTATTTATTATATTAAGTTCCTCTTATTTTTTTAATTTGTGACCTTCAGCTTTTTGAGCAACTTTCACATAACTGCATAATAAATTTGCAGGTTTAGTTGTGCCTATTAAACGAAGTTGTATTATAATTGATGTTTATATAAATGGTATTTAAATATATTCATTAAATTAAAATTCTTTACTTAATTCATTTCAAATCTAGTAAAACGCGCACTATTCCTTATACACAGACATTATAAACAAATTGCTACACTTAAAGTAAGTTTATAAGCTATTTAATCACATTTTATTTTTATGTAAACGCTTTCAGTTTTTCAAACAGCAGGCAAAGTTTAAAACGCTTTGTACAAAGTTGAATATAAAAATATGCACTATAATAATTTCCGTCAAAACAATTAAAAATAGTTTTTAAATAAATTTAATTATACAGACACAGAAGAAGATGAGTTGAAAGAGAGGTAACTCACAGAATATTCTCATTCATCATGTTTTGTGACGAACTTTCTGCAAAAGAAAGATATTTTTTGCTTCCATCTCATTGTTTTCATTAATTTGAGTCTTTGATCTCAGTTGAAAGACTTTTAAAGTACAAATTAATTAAATAAGTGAAACCCCGACTTTTAAGCTAATTAAGTTCTTGCATTCCAACATTCCCAGGCCATATTACATCGGTGGAAATGAAGAAAAAAAAGAAAGTCACAGAAAGCGATCAAAGAAGTTAAAACCGCTTCTTTATTCATCAGAATATTGTTTCAAATTTATTTCTTAAGTTCGCAACTAGATACATGCTAAATGCATCCCTCTGTTTGAAGCTACTTAAGAAAGTCTTTCTCAAACCCATTACTGAAGGAGCATGCCTTAAAGCTATGCTTGTTTCTACCGACTGGATTAGCAGCCTTTTGAATGGTATCTGCTCTTAGTTGCCTCGCCATCTTTGATCAATCAAGGGATTTCCTACCAATTGGTCCTACTCACTTAGGAAATTTCTTTTGTAAATTCCCATTATTCAAAGCTTGCTTCGTTCGCAGAGAGTTCTTTGAGAGAGTAGTTCGTGAAAAACATTTTGTTTTTGCATTTTATTTCTTGTTATATACTTTATGCGTTACAACTTCTTCTATTCATCGAGACTGTAACAATGTAAGTCTATACTTGTATATATTTGCTGAATATCTAATGTTGTTTTTAATAGGGTAAATATTTTTGCAATGAAAGCATTAAGGGAAGAAAAGTTTAGCATGCTATTACATGAATAATAATTTATTTAAAAAGTGCGTTTTGTATGTATATTTATTTTCAAAACTAGATTTCAAGAGTCAATATAATATTATAGGAACTATTTTTGGATAAATGAAATGTATAGATAGATGAATATTTCAGATGAAATAAAATAATCTAACTTCATTTTCATTGAAGTATAGTAATGCAAAGTAAAATGCATTTGCCCACGAGATTACTAAAATACTCATGATAGAATCTATCAAAAATCTATTATTCGTACTTTATGAGTAGTTAACTATAGTTGAACTTTAATATTTTAATGTATAGAACTGAAACTAGGATCTATATTTTTATTAAATTTCTGGCAATCATGAAGACACTTTCTCAGCTGACGCAAAATATTGGAGATTGTTTTTTTTTTAATAATTTGATTTGCTGTTTTCTAGTATAGAGAACAGACCAAGCATTTCAAATATCTTTTCTATAATGCTTTAACTTATAAAATAATTTCTAAAATAATGTGAACTTGTTTATCCAAGTCGTTAAGTGTTTTTGTGCAATATGGATTTTTAAAATGCACTTAATTTAATATTTAAAGGGAAAATTATGATGGTATAAAAATTCATATTTATAATTTTTAGTTTTAACAGCTTAATTTAATCTATGTTCTTTATTTTACATAAAATTCTAATTTAAATTGATATAATTTCTAAACCAAATTAATTTATGTGGGTATGAATTACTTTTAAACTAAATGACCTGTAAATGTTGCTAATGTTTAAAAGAGAAATTACTAACTAAATTTATAACGTTGAAGTTCCTACATGAATATGCTTTTTTTTACTAAATTTTACCAATTTTTGCCGGAATTATTGTGAAAACCAATTTATTCTAACAAACACATATATTCAAAACCTTAAATATTTATACTACGAAGATAAATTAAAATCTATGCATATCTTACTTAATTATAAAAAACAAAGTAGTCGCGATTGGCCTATAAGAAAAGTCAGAATGCATTTTCTCTGGAAATAAAGGTTATTTTTTTTTTAATCTATCGTAAAAATTGCTAATATTGTTAACGCTAAATTATTGCTAACGCTAAATTTTGTATTTATATTACACATTTTTATCTCAGTGAAAAACACTGAATTACCAGATATTTCTTCTTAAGAAATTAGATGAAATTATCTCTTCCATAAGTGGCAATAATTATATTTTGCCGAGCTAATGTAAGATGATAACATTGATCGCGAACAGCGTCAGATAATACTTCGTAAATTGCTAGGCATTATGGCAACCATCTGAACACGGAAAAATTTTCAATTACAAGTTTTAATCATTTATACTTGAGTTTATTCTCATCAATGGATTCAGGGAAGAAATACTTTGCTCCTAAAACTAATCTAAATCTCAAACGTTTGTTTCAATATGAAAGTGAGAAATGTTTCATACTTTTAAATGTTTTCTCAAATTAATATCATGTTTATAATGAAACCTTTTATGAGATTTATGAAATAGATATGCAATATAAATAAATGTGGTAAAAATCTAAATTATTAAATGTGGTAAATATCTAAATTATTATTTCTAAGGCAGCTGGCAAATGGACCGTGATCTTCGCCATAAGGGCTGCACCTATGTTACTCACTTTGCATTACCCAGGGGCGCGTGTAACTTGAAGATAAGCCACGGACGTGGAGTAACAATGCCCCCCGCAGCGCTCTACGATCCTATTAGGACCGGGATCTACGGTTTAAAGTGGATTCGAACCACTACAAACACCCATGGCAAAAAGGGATTTGAACCCGATACCTGTGGTACCGAACGCCAGAGCGCTAGCCATTCGGCCATCAGGCCCCTAAATCTAAATTATTAAATGTGGTAAAAATCTACAGAGATGTGCATTAAAAAATTATATATGCTTCAAACTTAGAAACATTTCTCAACTCAGTTTATTGCATCATAATATAGAATCTATATAAAAATGGTAAAATCCAATATTTCACTATATTTCTGATAAAGACTTCTAGGTGTATTTTTAAAAATCAACACCACAAAAGAAATAGAGGCAAGTTAATCATCAAATAAACTTGTGACAAATGATGGTGATTGATTGATTGACAGAAAAAGGTCAAACCATGTAAGTGAAATGAAATAAAAATAATTAGGGCTTTACATTTTTATTCCATGAACATAACATAAAATTAAATTTCTGTTCGTGACTCTTCAATAGCATATACAAAAAAATGTGACTGAGCAATAATTTTCTTAACTTGAAGATTTTTATTAACAAACCACAATCTTTAAAGGTATCCAAACATTTTATTTTAATTTTTGAAAATATACTAAAAGGCTTGCCGCATAAAAAATTTCTTGTATATTTTAAAAATTGCATCGGAAGTTTTTCGTTAATGTTAAATTGTTTGTAATGTAACGTTTCGTTAATGTTTTTTTTTTTTTTTGTTAGTTTCAAAATGTTAAGAATGATTTCTATATTAGTGTTTCCTCAAAGGCTTGAAGATTATAAAAAAAGAATCAAACCATGTAGTTCAAAATTATTTATATAAATAAATAATTTACTCTTAAGAACTAAAGCGCTAACAACAAGAACAAAAATACAGTAGACATTCAATAGTAATTCGTAGAAAATATCAAACGAAGACTTAGTGAAAAAAATGGCTCAATTATCTAAAAAAATGAAGTATAAAATTTCTACAGGAAAATTTATTATCGTTATTTTAAAATGTTTGTAAACTAAATCTATAAAACATTAAAATACGTTTTATATAATTTCATGCGTAAATATTGTTTTATGAATAAATTTTTAAGTAAGAAAATAAATAGCAAAAACATGTGAAATTTTAATAATGGAATATTGTACAATGAGCAAGAACATCTATCAATTTCTATTACTAGAAGTGCAAGAAATATGAACTAGAAATTGATAGTTTTAAGAACTATTATAAATTAATATAATTTCACTATATACAGTTAACACATATATATTTATAGAAGAATATAAAATGCATTGCATAGATAAAGAATTCATGTATATAATATCAGTACAAAATATTATTTAGGTATCTTTCAAAAAGAAGGTTTGTAAAACTTAAACTTCAAAATCCTATTTGCACCATGTTTCAGAAAATAACATATTTATAACATTTAAAAAGAAACATTTAAATCATAACATATAAGTTTAAACATTTTATAAATGCTGATAATTTAAACTTAAGTAACATAGCATATTAAGTAAACTATATTTAATAGTTCAATGCATATCTTGTGAATTTAAAAGGATTCAAAACAATTATTTAAACAGTATTCTTGTAAATACAAAAAGAACATATAATGTCTGATATCTCTATATATTTACATATAATGGCATGTACTTTACTTTAAGTCTGTTAGCAAGAAAAAAGAAGTACGAATTTTAGAAAGCTCAATGAAGCAGTTCCATTAAAAAATTTTATATCTCTCTAAGTATCAGTTAGTCGGAAAGTTCTTACAAAAATACTTTTCCCATAAGTTTACTAGCTATATAAGTAAAAGGCGCAGTTTTAAGTATATAAATATATATAATTATATGTATATTGTAAATATATAGTACATATATATATATATATTTGCATTTAAAAATTCATCTTGCAGAAAATTCATTTATATTTCGTGTAAAATTAAATAAATTATTAAATAAATTAAAATTGTTATAAAATTATAAAATTATTAAATAAATTAAATTCACTAATATAAAATTATGTTTATACTGAAAATGGCTATTCAGTAAAGCTAGGAGAGTTATTTTGAGTAAAACTAAGCTTGTATAAAAAATTATTCCTTAAAATTTAACAATACTCTAATTAATCAGGTATATTTTAGGTTATATGGCCAATAAATGAAATGTTTTAACTTGAGATCACAACGTTTGAATCTTCAAACGAGGTAAATAGAATTTTAAAGTTTATAAATAGCCCTCCTCCTTAATGTCACATATGGGCATTGAAAATGTAAGGCATCCATTATAAATAAGTCAGTGCTGTATTCCATATAAGGTATTACTACAAAATGTTTCGTATTGTCACAAAACCACTTATTTATTTGAACAGTGGCTGTAAATAGCATTTTTATAAATTAGGGTTTTTGAATTAAATTCCAAAATATACATACAAATGTGATATACCATTAAAAACAATTCTGTTGACGAGAAAAGGCATTTTCATAATGAACATTTCAAAAGGCGTTTCTTAAATAAAATAAAAAGGTTAACAAACCAAGAACATGCAAATTGAATTTAAAATAAATTGTTTTACACAAAACTAGGAATTCGAATTTGATAAATTTCCACACTTCTTATGTTCCTCTTAGGATCTGAAACGTTTCATTTAGCATCGCGTTTTCCCAGTCGCTACAAAAACAAATTTGTATTTTCTCAATAACAAACAGGTGTTCAAATTTTACAGCTAGTAATTGTCATGGTTTCAATTCAATATATGTTTTTTAGCGTTATATATTTCAGCAATTCCGGCTTACGCACGGAATAAAATTTCCTTGGCAGTTATTTACATTTCTTACGTATCACATATATAGATCGGGGCCAGAACTTTGAAGAGCAAATTTAATTCTTCTGGAACTTTCCTCTGGGTTTTAAGAAAATATTATAAACAAATGAGATAAAATACTTCAAAATAATGATCCCACGCGCACAATCAAGGTTTTTATTTCCACTTATAAAAATAAAAAACAACAAAACCAAAAACGCTATCGTGAATTAAAAATTTGAAAAAACAAGAATTAACCAAAATGTTATTTAATTGTATCCTTAGGCTACGATGACAGTGTAAGTTTTTTTTTTTCCCAACGTGTTTTAAGCAGTGGAGTCAGTCTGAAAAAAAATACTGAAACTTTGACCGCTTCTTTTTTAAATTTCAACTTTCTACAAGTCCTAAGGAATTCTGATGTTTTTAATCAACGTCTAACGTATAATTGACTTAACTGGAGTGAATTAGATTGATGTAGCGTATACTTCATTTATTTGGCTTCATAATTCTTTTTCTTTTAATTTTAATTTTCGCAGATTGTTCCTTAATTTTTACAGATTTTGGAAGCAAGTAAAAGAGTTTATAAAGATGTTTTGGGTTAATTATTTTTCTTTTTTAAGTTTTCATACCTTAAATCAATCTTTCCATACCTAGCTTTCAAATTAAGTTTATAAAGTAAAATTCTTTATTTATTATTGCTTTTCTTTTTTAACAAATGACCTTTCCTTGTTTTTAATTTTAATTAGAATATTCATAAATTCTGATTTTCTCCATAATTTTTTTTCAATGTTTAAAGAAAATTATGTTTATGGATACATAATTTTTAAACGGTTTAAAATAATAGTATATTTAGAAGTTATTATATTTTTATATTCAAACTTCTTTATAAGAAGAATTATCTTAAATAAAAATAATCTTGTCAACTTAAGTAATTATAATAAAAATAAAACAAATTTTATGGAATAATACAGGGCAATCACTATTAAATACTGTTTTACCTGATATTTAACTTTTATTCTAACATTATTTAATAATATTTCAAATGTTTCTAATTGGATAAAATATTAACTCATTATTTTCATAATGTTTTGTGGAAAATTCCTTGAAAACATTTCTAAATTATTTTCATTATTAGCTTTTGGTAATTAATTGAAACTAATTTTATATCAAAAGTAATGTGCATAGTAAGTTACAGATTGAATATAGACAAATTACCATTCTACAGCATTTCAGAATGTCAAGTATACGGAACAAAAATTGTTGCAAGAAAACCACAATATGCATCATAATAAAAGGAAAGAATGGTAATTTGTCTATATAATAATATAAAAAAATTACCATTCTACCACATTTCAGAATATCAGAAATATACGGTACGAAAAGGTTGCAAAAAACCACAATATGCTTTATCATTGTTCTAATGTATAGAATTCATATAGATTTAAAAATTAGTGATAAAAACTATTTATTGATTTTATTTATTTTAAAAACTATTCATTGAGCTATTTATCTATTTTTTAAATCATATGATGTCTTAGATATTACAAATAAGTTGTTTTGCAAATTAAATTAATCATATTTCATATTAAGATAAAACTGTCTATAGTTTTATCTTAATATAGAAAACACAATGTAAGACAAATGTAAAACATTTTCACTACTTGTTTTCTGGTAATACACTGCAAACTAGTAAACTTATATCAAAGGTAATCTGCATAACAAATTACAGATTGAGTATAGACAAATTACCATTCTACCACATAAATATAAGGAATATCAGAAATTAAAATCATTATTCTCAGAAATTTTTTTTTTTTTTTTTTTTTTTTTTATTTCATCTACTAAAAACCTTCAAATAATCTACATTCTTATGTGTAATCATGTATACATCTGATAGGTTTACTTAAAATAGTAATTTTCATACTTTTCTATTCAATTACGCTTAACTCTAGCATGGAGTATTGTAAAAAGACAACTTTCAGTGTTCAATTGCCTTTCGATCCGTTTTAGAAACTGAAGTATTTCAATCCTGCATTTTCACTTTTGCAAAAATAAAGGTAATCTCGGAAAAAAACTCTGCATCCTACATTTAAGCATTTTTGCAATGACGGGCAGTTAACCTCATAGCCGTGAATAAAAAGGCTCCTTAAAGAGATCTCAAAATGTGATGGAATGACAAATGCTTTGAAATTTCACAAAAGATTACTCAGCGCTGAAAGATGACATCTGTGGATTTTTTATCCACAACAAAAGACAGATTCCTTGAAATATTTCACTCACCAGAGAAAAATAAACTACAAACTAAATATTTTTCTAGAAATAGAAGTCATTTGCCCTCTTGAAAAGTGTGTCGACTTTCCTAAATTTAAACAGGTTGACTTAATAAAAAAAACTATGGCCATTACATTTAAAATAAATATAAAAATTTATTAATTTTATTTAAAATATTAATTATTTTATATATTTATTACCGCAATTACGTTAAACGTATTACTCATAAAATATTACTTATTTACAAAATTATACACAATACAATACTTTTATCTTAGAATTATTTAAATTCATACGTTAGAAAAATATAATTGTGCATTATAAATTGTGCAATGAATTATATAAAAGATTAACAATACTTTTATCTTAGAATTCACTTAAATTCATATGTTAGAAAAACATAATTGTGCATTATAAATTGTGAAATGTATTATATAAAAGATTAATTCATTCTTATTTAAGTGATGATAAAATTCATTGCAAAAAATTTTTTACTTCTTACAGATTTTAACACAAATTTTTAATACATTATGTAAAACTTAATTAAATAGTTTTTGGGAGCAGTTTTTTAATGTTAACTTCAAAATATTTAAAACAAAATAAATATTATATTTTAAAATTCTATTTCATTCATAATTTCATTACAATTTTTTTTATAAAATGACACAATATCTTTCAGAATAAAATAATTAAAAATTTAAAAGAATTTAATTCAATAATCTAAGAAGTCAAAGTTTTACTTATTAAAGAAATGTATTTAAAATATTCAGTAAGCATTCCTATTTGTATTTTATATATTTAACTTCTATTGATAGTCTCTAAATGAGCTTTTAAGTTATTAATTCAGTATTTTTTAAATTAAATGTTAGTTTTGATATTGTTAAGCTAATGTTTCTACATTTACACATATACGATAAAAACATTCATCAGAAAATAAAAGATTATTAAAAAAGATTCAGAGATGTGTGTTATAGATGTGTTTTAAGTGTGAATTTAAAATAATCCCGTTTTAGACAAAATTATAATTCTAATGTTTTCAATTATATAATAACAGAAATAGTTTTACTTAAAATAAATAGATATATAAACAACTGATATCATATATAAAGATGGCTATATAAAGAACTAATAAAATATATAAAAAAATAATAATATAAGAACTAATTTTATATGTAAAAGAATTCAATAACTAGAAATTTATTATTTTTGTCATTTGACACCTATTCTTTTTGCAAATTCGTAATAATGATCTAAAACATTTTCCCAATTGTATAAAAATTGCGAACATCAAGTTATTTGTATGACTAATTATAAGTGAAATCAATAGTATCAAATTAAAATAAAAACAGTCGAAATCGTTCAAATTTCTATTTACTTGTCATCTTTTATTACTTTGTCATTAACGTTCAAAATTAGAAAACTATGCAAATAATCATTACTAAAAACATTTTTTATGGATTATTATTTTAATGTACATCAAAATATATTTTTATGAATAATTTGTGCATATTTATTCTGTAATTATTTTATATTGGTGCTTTTAATATAGTGATATTAATGTTAAATTGTTTAAAAATTAAGCTACCTTTTAAAAATTCCATATATTTTAAATTGCAACTTAATTTTAATATTCTTAAATTCAATATCATTATTATAAAAAGTATTTTGAAAATCGATTTTACATATTCAATAATTCCCCATAGTTTCTTGTATATCTGCAAATATTGAAATAAACTAGTATAAAATTTATTATGTACATACAGACATTCTTTGAAGCTCATACAAGATGTAAAAATAGATATAAGACTATTATTCGCGAGAAATTTTCAGATATTACTATACAGACCAAAACACTGATTATTTTATTTATTAAAATAATTACAATTTTAAAATTTTCAATTTAATTTCTTCATTTTTATAAAGATGTAAACACTTCTGGATTATAAAGTTTTGTTTGGGTATATCAAAGAAACATTGCAAGAAATTTCATGTGAAACTAATTGAAAATTTCATGTGTAATAGCAGCCGTAAAAATATATTTGTTGACTTCAGACTCGGTAAACATACATAAATAATGTTTATATTATAACGGTTTCATCAAGGAATAATAAATGTTATGGATTTAAGGCGACTACGGGTATGTTTAATTTAAGATATTCCGTATTTCAAGATATACCGTGTTAAATCCTGTGATATATAAGTAATGCATATAGAAATTCGTGATTTTTTCATTTAAAAGAAACTTATTATATCTGTAAACTAGTTTTTAAATAATTTAATCGTATCGATTTGCTAAAAAAAATTAAGAATAAATCTTTAATCAGTTCTAGTATTAAAAATTATATATAAAAATCAAAAAGGAAAAAAATCCATTATTTTTAAAACGATTTTGAATAATGATATGGCCATTTAAAAATTTTCAAACAGTATACAATTTTATGAGTACACAAATTCTCGAAAAATCATAGTAATACAAATTTAAGAATGTAATTGTTTAGTAGAATAGAATGAAAAACAATTTTAAATTCTAAAAAAAAAACAATTGAATTTATACATAAATATCGGTCCATAGGAATTGTAACATTCTCTAAAACTGTATTTATTATGTTCACAAATTTGAACAATAAAAATAAATTTAATTTTCATATTGCAAAATTGAAAGGTATAAAAATAGAAAAGCAAAAAAATGAATACCTATCACTTTCTTCTAAATAAAAAAATTTGAAATGTAAGAAATTTTTACTGCTGTTAACAATATACAGATAATAAATTTGGAAAAAAATAACGAATTTTTATGCCATTTAGATAGTTTTAAATTAGAAATAATATTATTGCACCAGAATAGTAGTAATTACTCTAAATTAGAAAGAGAAACCCAAATCCTGTTAAAAAAATCCTCAAGGATCTATTTACAATAAAAGTAATTTGTATTTTTATAAATAAGAAATATAGCACTTTACATATAAATTTATATAATGTCCAACTGCAATAGCAATATTGAATTCCTCATACTAATTCAAAGCTCCATTCCTCATATATTAGACACATATATATTTAAAATATTATTCAAAATTACTGCTTAAATATCCTAATATCTAATAAGTAAAAAGTCTTTAAACAATGCATTTATCAGAATAGAAGTAGATATGGTGATTAAGATAACAGAACTACTAAGTACAAATTTTTTTTTATGACCTCAGGTAAATAAAGTGAACCAATTTCGATCTTTTAATGGTTGATGCTTAAAGAATGGTAAACATGAAAAATCAATAATATTATGACAAAGCGATGCTCTCTATCATTTGATGGATTTACCTACTGAAATGATGTATAGATCTGTTAGCTGTTACTAATGTAGATTGTATTACGTTTTGTTTGAAATGAGAATATTTCTCTGTTAAAAATTTAGGCAAACTTTCGCTACAAAATTATAAATTTGTATACACGTAAACTTCAAAAATGCTTTGTAAATGTACTTTTGCAAAATTGACTTAAAACATTTAAAAATGTAAATTTTTAAAAGTCTCAAAATAGATGTATCTAGACAACGATAAATCGCACAATATTAAAAACTTTTGGAAGTTTGTTAAGTTCATTTAATCTAGATCTATTGTTTGGTTGAAAACTTCAAAGATTCGTAATTGAACTTATTTGCCAGATTTTTAATTAAAAAGTTGTTATGCGGACAATTCCAGGACAAATTTTTCATGTATATAAATAAAAAAAATATCAAAATTTGTACAAATTAAAATAAATATTTGATTTAAATAGTAGAGTTATATTCCTAATACAGCTTATTCAATAGTTGATTGTTAGAAAGAGTAGTCTGGTTTTGTAAGGGGAAATAAAGCATTTCTCTAATTCTCACATGTAAAAACTATTACTGTGGGCAATTAGAAATGTTGCCATTTTATAAGAAATACAACATAAATTTGCTCATGAAAGAACTTAATAATAAAATATTATTGCTATTAACTATATTATCTATTTTACACGTTAGAGAAAATAAACAACAAATTTACAACTTATCTTAGTTTTTGCAGTAGCAACGAAGTATAATTTTAAATTGTATTGTTTTTATTAGTAAAGACTTGTCTAAATAACGAAATTTATATCGTAAAAAGTTTAATTAACTTTCATTTTTGATGCATTCAGTTCTGAATGCGTCAAGCAATCATAAAAATCATTCTGCAATCATAAAAATTTCAAAAGATAGCTTTGTAAACGAATATATAATTTTCTTTCAATAAGAAATTCCAGTTCCACGCACCACATGAAATATTTATCTGTAAAAATATGAAATATTTACTTATTTATTGTGAAAATTTGTTGATTGATGTAATAATTCAATAAAGAATAATTCTTACTAAATTCATTTTTACTATGCAACTCTATGTAGAATTATACATTCGATATAAGCGATCGAGAGGAAAAAAAAAAAATATCATCAGAAAAGTGAATCTATTGAAATATATGTGCCATGTTTTGGAGAAAATCAAATGTGACTTTTCAGTTCCAACGCCAAAACTCATATGAGAACATGCGAAATATAGACGAAATAGAACTTTGCATCAAATTCATATAAGAATTGAAATTTATGTACCCTTTACTTGTATTATAATATTATTAGACATAAATAACAACATATATAGTACTGTTTAAAACTGTTAAGTTGGTTGACTTAAAAGCAACCAATGCTCAAATTGATTATAGAATAAAAAATATATTTTAAGAAAACAAAAGTAACATTTTCCTTTTTGATTTGCAGTAATTAAACTTAGAAATATAACGTATTTTCACTATTACATTTAAACTTTGATATAAAAACCATTATTTCTTCAACTAAAGAATTTCATTTTGAAAGCATTAACTGAAATAAATTGCACACAATAGTCTTTTAATACTATTATTTCCTTTGTTATCGTAGTTAGGTTAAGTTCTATTATTTGATAAGATAAATGAAAAAGATTGTTGAATTGATGCCGTTCATCACAAAGTACTTTTTGAAGGTAGAATACTATGAAACTTGATTGAATTCGATGAAATATTTTTATATGTTAGATATTAACTTTTTATTATTACTAAAATTAGGGTGTTCATGCACTTTTAATATATAATTCTATTCTTATAAATATATTACGGATATTTTAAGAATAACGAATAAAACGTCAAATTTCATAACGAATTTCTTATTTTCCTTTTAATTTTTTGATTTTTTTCATATTCAGTATACATACAGTATATTGTTCGTAAAATTTATGGTGTTTTTTTTATTTATTTATATAGATGCATTTTGCATTATAAATATTTTGTATTAATAATAGATCCACTTTTACTCTTTTATTTTATATATATACGCGTGAATCGAAATATTACTTATAAATCTTTGGTCAGTTCTTAATCATTGCTGTTATTATTTTTTACAATTTTTTAATCCCTCATTTATCATATGAATTTCAGGTGTTTACAGATCTATGATATATTTTCTATAGTTAATGATTGTCTTAATTAAGTTAAAAAACTGTATTTTGCAATTATATTTTAATTTTATTTATAGGAAATTAAATTTTTTCTTTTTAAACTTGCAGTTTTCTCCAATTACTTTTGATCATTTGATTTTGAGTTTTAGTGAGTCAAGAAATTTTATTTCTAATTTTCTAATAAGGTTTATTCTTTTAGATCTTCTATTTACTTATATTCTTATTCTAATAGATTTCATTAGATGAAACGTAATTTATTTAGTTAATGCAGCCCACTTAAAAACAATTGCATTTTCAACTATCCAATTCTTTATTTATAAATTTAATAATTAATTTTTATTCCATATTTATTTTTTTTTTCATTTATTAATGTTCAATCCAAATTTAAATAAAAAAAATTATCATCTTAGTCGCTAAACAATGTGTTTATTTTTACTTTAATTTACTTTAATTTCTAAATTAATTTTTCGATCATCGGGCTCTGAAATTTGGTGACTAAAAAAAATTGTTTAATTATCGAGTTTTTAGAAAAAAAAATTATTTCTGTTTTTATAAGTTTTATTCTTCCAAATCTTCTAATTTATTTATATTCTTATTCTAATAGAATTTATTGTATGAAACATAATTTACTTTTTTTTGTATTAATGCGTGCTAAATTATATATAATATAACTAGTTTTTTTTTTATTCATTATTTATCCAATTTTTTATTTATAAATTAAATAATTTCTTTTTATTTCATATTTATTTCCTCATTTAATAATTATTGATTCATATTTAAATAAACAATTATCATTTATCAATAATTATCAACTAATTATTGAGTTTATTTTTACTGTAATTTCACTCCTTTATTTTTGAATAAATTTTGGTCTTTTTTTTTTTTTTTCACTTTTCATGATAATAAAATTTTTTATTGTATAATATATTTATTAAATCTACTTTTAGATGCATTTTCGGAACCATATCAGCTAAATTACAAAAACTTTTTAAACGAACGCGTTAGAAACGGAAGAGACATAATTTAGGTAACAAAAAGTTTCATATCGCACATTTCGTTCAATTTATAAATAAGCATTTGTATTAAAAATATTTTGGATAAAAAAAAAAAACTTTTTGAGAAATTCATAATACGTATATATTAATTACTACAACTTTTATACATTTCTGCAAACAGCTTTTAAGCAATTTTAAAACTTTAGAAACTTTTTCGCATAAACTTCAAAAAAAAAAAAAAAAAATAAATAAATAAGTAAAATAAACAATACAAAACTTATAAAAATAATAATGAACTTTCACATCCCACATTATTTTTAATTCATCATATTGATTTTCTTACATATTTAATTCAACTTATATAACTATTCCGATTTAATTTTTTAACAAAATAACGCTCGAAATAAAGAAAAAAAAAGAATTGGGATTAAGCGTTCGTTAATCGTTCGTATTCATTACCATCTCTTGCAGATGTATTTCTACAGCATATCACTAAAACTCCCAAAATTAAGTACTTTTCTCAAAAAAAAATTTTTAATCAAAATTATCACCAAGTAATTCAAAAGAAACAATTTAAAATTCTTTTTAATACAATTTTAAACATTTCACTGCAAACACTAAAACAATTGATAGTGACGAAACTGGAATCAACATTTCTTGCAGCAAACTTTCCTCAAAAAACCACTCCACCTCACCACATATTTTTAATACAACTTAACCAATTTTTCTACAAAATAAATTTTTTTAATATCACCAATAAAACCTTAAATCCTCATTAATTTATTACTTTAAACTTTTCTCACTTTTTAATTCATACAACTTTTTCGTGTAAAAACATTAATAAAATTTTTAAAAAAATAACAATTCCTAAAAAAATCATTCCACCTCACCACACATTTTTAATACAACTTAACCAATCTTTTCTACAAAACAAAACTTTTAACATCACCAATAAAACCTTACACTTGCATCAATTCATTACTTTAAACTTTCCTCGCTTTTTAATATATATCTTTTTTATGTAAAAACATTAATAAAAATTTTTTAAAAATAACAATTCCTAAAAAAATCACCACACATTTTTTTTTATCACAACTTAACCAATTCTTTTTACAAAATAAATTTTAATAAAACCTTACACCCGCATCAATTCATTACTTTAAACTTCTCTCACTTTTTCATACACAACTTTTTCGTGTAAAACATTAATAAAATTTTTTTAAAAAAATAACAATTCCTAAAAAAATCACCACATTTTTTTTTTTTTATCACAACTTAACCAATTTTTTTAACTTAATAAATTTTAATAAAACCTTACACCCGCATCAATTTTTACTTTAAACTTTTCTCACTTTTTTCATACACAACTTTTTCTTACAAAAACATTAATAAAATTAAAAAAAATAAATAACAAAACGAATTAATAAAAAATCCAACCTTGGCCAATGACTTCGAGCTCCAGTATTGTAAAAAACCAACAGAGCATCGCACAGGATATATTCCTCCCAACTTTTGCGGCATCCCAGCAGCATGCTTTCCAGTGGCCATCTCTGCTATCGCCCTGTAGTGTGGTCTGCTCCTGCTATCTCTCGCCTCAGGCGGAGTAACACGTTGTGGGGGGATGCCTCAACAAAACGACGTTTCCGCCTTCGCGATCGGCGCGCGCTCCCCAAGTAGGTGGCGTTCCTGAAAAGTAGGGCCCGGGAAACAAATGAAGAGTTTGATACCGTCACAGGAATGAAATTTATTTTCACTTTCTGTCTCCGCATTTCAATAACTCCGCTGACTTCCGTCCCAGCCTTAATGAAGAGGGAGAGGATGTTAATTGATTAATTCTCATTATACACCTTTCCATGGAGCGTTTGATGGAAAGGATGGAGGCATAAAAATGGGTTCAGGTGGAGGGATTTTGCAGGTGAAAGTTTGGACATTTGGATCCAGTTCAATTGGTTTATTGGGTACTTATACGGAAATGTGTGATGGGAAGAGTGTTTAAAATTCTGCTAAATTGATTTTTAATTTGTATTTAAATACCTGGGTATCATTTCATTAATAATCTTCTGAAAAGCACTTAATGGAAAATTATCAATTCCTCTTAACTTTATTCATAAAATAATGGGTAATAGTACGAAGACATTTCACATTTATAAAAATAAAAAAAAACAACCTCACAAAATATATGAATCATACATATAAACCTTTTTGATGACGGAAAAGTTAAGAGAGAACAATTGCTTAAAGATAACAATTGTTCTTAAAATAATTTGCAAATTATTGGATAATAATTTCTATAGCCATATCATTACAAATTCGAAAATTAAAAATTGGTAGGTTTGGTTTGTCTCTCTACAGTCATCTTGTGCACACAAGGGCTAAACAGACCGGGATCTACAGTTTAAAGTCCATTCTTAACCATTAACAAACATCCATGCCACCGCCAGGATTCGAACCCAGAGCCTGTTGTATCAATGGCCAAAGAGCTAGCCAATTAGCCATTAGACCGCAAAAAAATTGGGTGGAGATACCGTTAATAAAATGGCTCCTTAAAGAGAACTTAAATTGTGATGAAAATAATTTCAGTTTAAAAATTTATTTCGAAAAAGTGCTTATGTACTAAATAAACAATTGATATTAAATTAATTTACAAAATAATGAAGAATAATTTTTATAGCCATATCATTACAATTTCGAAAATTAAAAATTGGGACGAGTTAACGTTAATAAAATGGCTCCTTAAAAGAGAACAAATGAGAACTTAGTTTAAAAATTTTTCGAAAAACAGTGTTTGATATTAAAATAATTGACAAAATAATTTTTAAAAATCTATTTCGAAAAATCACCGCTTAATGAGAACTTAAATACTGATATAAATTTTTTTTTAAAAAATTGATATTAAATTGACATTAAATTAATTTACAAAATAATGGAGAATAATTTCTATAGCCATATCATTACAATTTCGAAAATTAAAAATTGGGAGAAGATATCATTAATAAAATGGCTTCTTAAAGCGATCTTAAATTGTGATGAAAATAATTTCATCATAATTTTGTTTCGAAAAAAAAAAGTGCTTATGTATTAAATAAACCATTAATCTTAAATTAATTTACAAAATAATGGAGAATAATTTCTATAACCATATCATTACAATTTCGGAAATTAAAAATTGGGAGGAGATACCGTTAATAAAATGGCTCCTTAAAGAGATCTTAAATTGTGATGAAAATAATTTCCTTTTAAAAATTTATTTCGAAATAGTGCTTACATACTAAGTAAACAATTGATCTTAAATTAATTTACAAAATAATGGAAAATAAGTTCTATAGCCATTTCATTACAATTTAACTAAAAAAATAAAAAATTGGGAGGAGTTACCGTTAATAAAATGGCTCTTTAAAGAGAATTTAAATTCTGATGAAAATAATTTAAGTTTAAAAATTTATTTCGGAAAAGTGCTTATGTACTAAATAGACAATTAATCTTAAATTAATTTACAGAATAATGGAGAATAATTTCTATAGCCATATCATTATAATTTCGAAAATTAAAAATTGGGAGGAGATACCATTAATAAAATGGCTTCTTAAAGCGATCTTAAATTGTGATGAAAATAATTTCAGTTTAAAAATTTATTTAGAAAGAGTGCTTACATACTACATAAACAATTGATCTTAAATTAATTTACAAAATAATGAATAATAGTTTCTACAGTCATATAATTACAATTTCCGAAATTTCAAATTGGGAGGATATAAAGCCTTGACTCCAAAATATATTTCAGCGACTAGGTGCCTTTCTTTTTTTCACATATTATCATAATAATGAATTATAAGAAATTAAAAATATTCTCTATGTGTACTTTTTGCTACCTTACTTTGATTATTTGTTAAACAGCTAAGAATTTAGCAACTTTATATTGAGATATGATTTGTGAAAATAGAGCAATTAATTTTTCAGGATTTATTAAAATGCAATTGTATAGTAACATCTATCAACATGAAATTATTGACATTATGTCTAACATACCCATAAATGCTATCTACTTCAATGCACATTGAATTTATGACTTAACCCTCTATTAACATTATGGCTTATAACACATTATGTGTTATAACACATTAAAGCTTTAACATATATTAACATTACGACTTATAACACATTATGGCTTTTAACACGTATTAAATATTTATGGCCAATAAAAAATGATTTCATTTCTCTTTCATATAAATCAATATTATAGCTAGACTAAAACTCTCAGGTAAATTAAAGAATGTTTTTAACTTAAAAGAATAAGTTAATTAATAGCACATATTTAATTATATTATAATATATATAATAATCATAAATATATTATATATTTAATTATATTATATTAATATTAATATGAAGTTCCAGCATTATATTCTTTTATTCGTAAAAGAATATGATACAAGAACTCTATATTAACTCTCGCACCCACTTTTAGTTGAAAGTAATTTTAAGAAATCGTGTTCTATTTTTCATCCTCGTTTAAATGAATGTAAAAATCTAGTTTTTTAAAATTTATTATTTTCAACAATTTATTATAAGGAATAACGCATATTAGTTTACGTTTTATTCAAAAGATAAATAATCTGTAGCCTTTCTTAAATAATTGCATTTGGTTTTATAACAAACTGAAATATCCCAGGAGTTACTGTAGCACTGACTGAAATCACTGTTAAACAGCCAATAATTTAACAACCTTATATTGAGATTTGATTTGTCAAAACAGAACAATTAATTTTTAAGAATTATTAAAACACAGTTGTATAAGTAAAATTTTCAATATGAAATTATTGACATATCTAACCTACCCACAAAAACAATGTGTATTGCATCGTATTAAACATTTATGGTCAATAAAAATGTATATAACATTTTATTTCATATAAATCAATATTATAGCTAGAATAACTCTTAAGTATATCATTAAAGAAAGTTTTTTATCTTAAATTAATATAACAAGATTTTATGGATGTGATACAGGAACTTTATATTAACCATCGCATCTACGTTTAATTGAAATCAATTTTAAGAATTCGTGTTCTATTTCTCATTATCATTTAATGAATGTAAAAATATACATTTTAAAATTTATTATTTTCATCAATTTATCATAAAGAACAGCACATTTTAGCTTTATTCAAAGGATGAATAATCTGTAGCCTTTCTTAAACAACTGTATTTGGTTTTATAACAAACTGAAATAGCCCAGGAGTTACTGTGGTACTGACTGAAATCACAGACATAGACGATATGGTGTTGAAAATTGAGGTTGAAAAGAAATAAATTTCACGGTTCGAAACATTCACAGGGGAGTTTTGAACTTACTTTGGAACAAAGCCAGTGCCAGTATTGTTTACCTAAAGTTCAAAAAATATGTGTTTAAAGTTGGCTATCAGCGAATGAAATGGATTGGTGAAACTTATTTTACCACTTTTTGAAAATAGCATTGCAACCAACATAAGAATAACAATAAATATAAAATGTTAAATGGTTAAAGATTTCTCAAATTAATTATTGTATATTACGACTTAATTTATGCGACTTCGACTTTATGAATTATTAGTCAGACTTCAAATGTTCAAAATAACTTTGCCAACCTTATATTAATATTTTTTATTTTTCAGTTCAAAGTAATTCATCCTTATAAAGATGATATTTCACCAGATTAAAAATACATTTATATACAAGTCTCGTAAGGCGTCTCGACTGTAAAAGACTCGATAAGGCGATCGTCATATATGAATTTCATAACTATTGCAATTGCAACTGTTCCTGCAATTTGCTGAGAAATTTTTTGTATTTTAAATGATGATATACTGTTCAAATCTTTGTCAATATAAAATAACATGAAAAAAGTGAAAATCTTGGTGGTCATTCAATTTTCGAAATTTCTGACTTGGGATCTTAGCCGAGCAGAGTGCAAAACGAGTTTGATGACTTAAGGCGTTCATCTGGGTACGAAGTCTTTGAGAGAGAAGAAAGTAATAGACAAATTATTCGGACCTGACATCGTACCGCCCACCATTAAGCCCAACGAGGGAAAGTAGATTCCTGCAATAGTTCTTGTAAAGACCTTTACAATCCGGGCCATCTCCTTAGACGACCTCCACCTTCAGCGAAGGGCCCGTAAAGTAATCCATTCCTTTAATCTTAAGCAGATTCAACCACGAAAGGTTGATAACTGCCCGCGGATTGATACATCTAGAAAAAGAGATGTGCCACCCGAATGAGGGTATAAAGAGATGTGTTACTCAAATCTCACAACCACAACTCTGTCTGGATCAATCACCAGGATTCCTTTTTTGTTTGGAAGGAGACACAGGTCGCCCGGCACGGTAAACACATGGTTAAGAAAATTAACGAAGTTAAACAAAACACAAAATAAATTAACAAATACCAAATAAAATATCCGTATTACCTTACATCCAATTAAAGTATACGAAAAAAGGAACATAATTAAATAAGTAATACGTAGGAAGAAAATGAGAGAGCGAAAAAAAAAACTAATACGAAAATAATGAGATCTGTTATTTCGACGATTGAAAGAAAAGCAAGAAAAACGAAATAAATGAAAGCAATGATCCCAGTCGCCTCGGATGCATGATATCCGCCCACATCTATGTGCTCCTGATAGGTGCAGTTTGCCAGAGACTAAACCCAACGTTGTATCAACTTATGGATATAGTTTAAAGATACAGGATTCGCTGAGAAAAATCCTGGTGAAGGTCACCAAAAAGCTATAATGGTCAATGAAGATCTGTATGTATCCATTGCAAAGAGGATTAATAGAAGTGTAACAGCTTTTCAACACTCAATTGACCTTCATTCAAGAGGGCAATTGCAACTCTACATCCCTGCCTCCCAGAATAATCCAGGACCCGAAACCAGCGTTGCTGGAGGAGAGGGATCCCCTGTTACAAAGCCTTAATAAGAAAAGACATGATGCGCAAAATATATTGTCTTCGATCCATTGTTTATTTTTAGCAACTTTTAAGAAGAGCAAAGAATAGTTTTATTAATGCAGATGACAATTATACCCTATTCTGAATTGTTGTCATTCATGGTTTTTTATTCATTTAAATTTAATTCATGGAGAGAGTCAAAATCATTACAAAAATGATTTAATAGTCACATATGAGTTATTCTGTGGTTCACAGACTTTGGAAATAATTTCAAACTACTAATCTAGATTCGGCAACCATAAGTTTTATACAAGACACGTCGAGCATTGTTGACCGATATTTGCAATTTAGCACAAGTAGAACACAATCCTAAGCCAACTTAGACCTTACCTTAGACAAATAGCAGAAAGATTGCGTCAACATCTAATAACGAGGTTCTTAATTAAGGTGTTGGGTGTATGTCTTCATTAAGGTTTATAAGCGGTTACCATTCATCTATGTGCTGCTCATTCCGCGTCAGAGGAAGGTCATAATTGTCTGGCTTGAAATGAACACGTCAACATGCTCTCTATACTACAGATGAAACGAGGACAATTCTTTACACAAATGAGCTCAAGACCATAAATAAGTTTGGAACCCTAAATCATCTATGAAACATATTGTAGTATCTGTTTGTGTTAAACCCTATCTATTTGTGTGGAAGTATATTTCTTCAGTCTTTCTGCATGAAATTATGATCACTCAAGTTTATATAAATAACATCCTAGATGCTTATGTATGCTTTTATGACGGACCAATAGGTTATAATTTCATTCTACAAGACAATGCTAGAACACACAAGGTTTATATAATAGAAATTTAGATTCTGCAACCAACAATTCAACGCATAAAAGAGGGTCAATTTAGTATCTGGAAAAATATCAACGAGTATTTTGGGATGTTTTAGGGAAATGTGCCGTTGCCTTCAATCTTCTTGCATGCTAAGAGCACTTAGCAGGAATAAAGGATCTCTCTTCTTACTGATCTCAAAGACCTCTCTATTCATAATCTTGCATATCGTTGAATGTACTGCACTGCTGCTCAAGACGATCATATTTCATATTGAAGATACCTATATCAAACTATTACATATTTGGTAATTTCATACAAATACTGATTTTTAAAAAAATATCATTGTCTGTTATTTTATTTCCATGTTATTCTACATTACTATGTGAGAAAAATACATTGTGTTGTATGCCTTTTTCTCATTTTCATTAAAGTGTTGATTTTTTTTAATTGTCGCCATTTTTATAATTTTTCTTAACTTATGGAAACCAGCGTATAAGAAATATTTGAGAAGAACTGCAAGTTCCTACTGCAAATACTAGTTGCTCACAAGCGTCTCATTAATAATCAATTCCTTAGGATGACTCATGAAAAAATAAAAGTGTTATCAGTTGCAAATATTAAAAATCGTTTTTCTTCATTCAGTTAAGAATGCCACACTATCAAAAAAAACAATTTCATATGCTCATATGTTCTGGTAATTAAAAATTAGTAGTTTTAGTTTTGTAAATCTAATATATTTGAATGGAAACAGAAACATAACGTGGACTGTTACGCGCAAAAAATGTTGCAGTTAATTCGAAATTTCTAACTTTTTTTAGTGACAGTTTATAAAAATTAAGTTTTTAAATATAAAATTAGCACATAACGATAATTAACTTAACGCATTTTTGCTTATTTAATCAACTTACGTTGACCCATAGAATGATGATTAGTAATTCAACATTTTTTTACAATATTATATTATTTAAATAATTACTTTAGCTTAAGTTTCTTTTCCACATTTTACTACTCAGCATTTGATAAAACATTCCTTAGCTAAAAGTACTGTCAATTTAAAAACACTTTATAGTGTAAGATAGAAAATTACCAGTGAATGATGGTGCTATTTAATGGTAATTTATCTAATAAGAGATGATGCAAAGTTATTCAAGGAACTTTAACTGCTAATTCAATGCTGTTCTAAATCTTTATTTTCAGAATATATGAGTCCTGTTATTTTCCATCTTTGTAAAAGAAATCATTTAAAAAAATAAAATGAAAACTAATTTTCACAAAATTTCTTATTTACTTATGCTTTTGAAATTTCCAAAATTATTAAATTACCATAAAATCTACGAATTTCTATGAAGTCTCACATTCAATATCGTAATTCGCACCGAAAATCTATCATGTTTTCTTTCCTCATTCGATTTGAGTTTTAGATAAAATTTTACAGAAAATTTAAAATTTACATTTATCTGGGGTACTAATATTTCATTTAATACAATATTTATCTTTTGAAAATATTTTCAGTTTGTGAAAATATTTACGCAATATTTTCTCTCCTGCAACTTTAAAACATGAACTACGACGGACTTCTGCATAATGTAATGACACTTGGTTCAAGGTCATTCCTGGCTCTACTGAAGTACAGAACAAACACCCTTGGGAAAGCATGCATCATACATTTATTTTTTCAAACTCTATAGCGGAACTTTCTGCCACTATCAATTCTCCGCATAGACATGGGAACTTTCGATGGTACTTGTCAAGATCTGAACTAAGTTTCCACAGTTCAGACGGCCAAATGAGTTATGACCGGACTAATTTACAAAATATTTAATTAACTAAAACTGCAACTAAATAGAGCTTTACTTTAAATTTAACTGAAGAAAATCTCAATTTAAAATACATCATCAATTGTTTTTATTCATTTCCCAGGATTAAATTTATCTATTAAGTATTTATAATGATTTAATTCTAATTTTCTGTCAAATTCTAAGAGTTATTTTGTATATTCGCTAGTGGCTAGATAATATTTTTATACCGTGTAGACCAAATAATTTGCAAAACTTTCAATAGAATATTTGAGAATATCTTACTTCACAGATATTACTTACATTGAAAACCAAAAAAAAATACAAATATTTAGCAATACAAATAAGTTTAAAAGTAGTTTTATTTAACTTTTTCAAGTAAATAAAAAATTTTAACCGTCACTAAACTCAGAATTAAATAAAGAACTTTCTGATAAACGTCTTATTTGCTTTCCATAGTACTTTCACTGTTAAAGTAAAATTTTTAAATATTTAATACGTTTATTAAATTCATGTTATGGTATGTTAAATTTCAAATGAAAAATAATGTATTGTTATATATTAAAATATAACTTAAAATGCAAAAGACGAAAAACAACTATGGCTAGATATTATTGTATTAATAATTCGTAATATTCAAGAGTCAATGTATATTTATTTAACGTATATTGAGTATTAAATTGCTGCAAAAAAATTATTTCTAAAAAAGAGGTCAATGACAACAAAATTGTTTTCAGATTTGTGTAAGAATTGGAGTCAGAAGTTCGAAATGTGAATTAAATAACTGCATATAACCGAAAACAATAATTTTAAAAATAGCTAAATTTTTATTTTATAATAAGATTTATTGGATCCAAATATATTTAATACAAATTTATATTACAAAAGTATCATAAAATTGTATTACATAAATGTATAGCAGTATTAAAGTAAATAAGCAGTTATAAAATACAGAATAAAGTACAAAATTTATCTTTCACATAATTCCTTTGATTGGTAAATATTCTTAACAAACCTAACCAAGAAATTATAATGTAAAAATCCAACGTGTAGGACAATTCTATTATATTTGATATAAAATGTAATTAATAAACTTCATTATTCTTTTATGTGTCTTTAAATATTCAAGAAATATTTTATGAATAGCAAATAATCATTTTTTTTACATTTTACCAATTTAGCTGAAAGAAAACTTAACAATATTTAATATAATTTGCTATATTATTCCGTGTATCTGTTATTCAGTTATTTCACTTTTAACTCCTTTTAAACAAATCTGCAATATTCTCAGAGGGCTGGAGCAGCCTGTTCGACAATACGTTGTGTTTTTGAACTACAAGGAACCTGGTTAACTTGGAACCATTTGCCGAAGTCAGGAAGGGACATGGTATATTCGTAGGCAGAATAAAATTCCGTTTGGGTCGAAGAAGTGGAAGTGAATTCTCAGATGTCATCCCTGGGTGTGTTCGTTCATAATTGCTGTTCATCTGGAAATACAGCAGTTGGATTATGTGATTTCGAATTCCGGTCATTTGGAGTTGCCACCTTCGCTACAATAACTATATATATATATAGAATAATCAACGTTATCCAAGACCTGTTACATTACATCGGTATTTTCCACCAAAATTTTGAAAGAAAGCTGTCATCTGGAGGTTCACACAGCCTTCCTCAAGCCAAACTGTATTACATTCGGGATTACGGATTTATCTTGTCCATGCCTGGCTGAGATTATAAAGTCAAATCTCGATAAGATCAAATCTAGTCAAATCTAGAGGAAGGCTGTGTGAACCTCCAGATGACAGCTTTCTTTCAAAATTTTGGTGGAAAATACCGATGTAATGTAACAGGTCTTGGATAACGTTGATTATTCTATATATATATATATATATATATAGTTATTGTAGCGAAGGTGGCAACTCAAATGACCGGAATTCGAAATCACATAATCCAACTGCTGTATTTCCAGATGAACAGCAATTATGAACGAACACACCAGGGATGACATCTGAGAATTCACTTCCACTTCTTCTTCACTTCCACATCTTATTTTCAAAACTGTTGCATAATTCTTCTCTTAAGAATTATGCAACAGTTTTGAAAATACTTCGAGGATAAATAATTTGAAATAATTAGTTCAAATTAATTTAATTCAAATAATTAGTTCAAATTAATTTAATTCAAATAATTAGTTCAAATTAATTTAATTCAAATAATTAGTTCAAATTAATTTAATTCAAATAATTAGTTCAATTAAAATTTTAAAATCAAATACAATATTTTTATTTATGTGCCCTATTGATTATTTGCATACTTTTTTATTCGTTTTTTAATGCTACATATATTATTTAATACGTGCATGTAATGAATGTAAGTTTCTGTAATAAAAAAAAACCATAATTTTTAAGAACTTTACATGGCGTTAACTTTCTTACACAAAGATATTAATGAATTATATTTAATATCTTTCCGTCTGTTTGATAAATTTGTCTTTAATTGGAGTACTAAATCTTATGAATACCTTTATTAATTTACATCTTCAATGCATAGTAATAGATAATATAAAAGACAAATAAATAATATAAAAGCAAAATATTTTAACTGTACATTTAAATAATAGGTGTCGATAAATTTTACCTGAAAGACTTTAGGAGATGAAAAATTTTTTCACAATATTATTAAGGGTCAGATCCATTGTACAAGCAAATCAGAAACCAGCAATTATTTCATATATAGTATTTAAGAACTTTATAAAAAAAAATCTTAAAATATAATGCCAGATTAGTGTAACGTTTGAGAATGCATCTGTTATTATGATTGTTACAAAAGATTATGATTGTTACATTTAAAAGTAATTGTAACAACCATAAATTTTTGTCACAAACCATACTCGTAAATTGTGTCACCTTTAACGTTTGTCTATTACATTTTCTATTTCCGCTGGTTCAACATAATTTTATCCACCGAGATTGGATGTCCAGTGATCCTGTTTGTTCAAATTCCACGATTGCTTACAATAGTCTGTAACACTGTAAACATTTTCGAAGATACTTCAAGCTCTTAATCTCCAAAAGGGATTAGTACAAAGTAAGTTTTGACATCACCAATAAAGCATATTCTTGTAAAATATACAGCAAATTCGTTTGAGAGGAAAGGTTAATGAAAAATGTTCTGCCGAAGACATTTGCGCAACCTCTGGATGCGATGCATGCATTTTCTAAAAGTTTTTGAGTGACTATTAAAGTCAAAATTTTGCTTTGCATTCCTTTCTTTTATTATAAAACACCGGGATTTTTATACTTCATACTTTATAATTTATTTATTTTTTGTAATTTTTTTAACATTTTTTTCCTTAGTCAAATTCTTTTTTTCACTTTTATGTTTTAAAAATTTAGTGACCAGAATCTCTGCAAATAGCTCAGAACAAATGAAGTTTAAATATAGACATTCTAATTATTGGTACATATAGGCCTATAGATGGCACATTGATGTAAAATACTATTTAAAAAAAGAAAAAGAATTTAAAGTACATTTTTAAAGCTTAAAAATAAGAAAAAATAAGAAAGGATATTGAGCTTCAGTCTTTTAATGGTTTTCTTTAAGTCATATTAATTTATTTTTAAAGTAAAGTAGACTAAACTTTAAAACTGATTGAAAATTATTTCTGACCAATTCGAAATCAGTCATAAAAAAGATGCAAAAAGTGTTGCAAAACGCTTAAAACTGAGGTACAAATATTAATAAGAGTGCTTATTATACCATGTTGAATGGTTTTAGGTATAGGACGCTAGATTTACAACAGCTAGTCTCGAACCAGTAATTCTTTCAAAGGAGCGGGGATTCTATTCATTTGTTTAAATACTTTAGTTATCTATATTATATTTTGCTTCGGTTTGTAAATAATCTCAATTTATTTAACGAAGTGTTTATATTATATTACGGTATGATTGAGATTGTATGTTTTTGATTATTCCCTAAGGTATATGAATCATTGACTTGTTCAATTGTTAGTTTCATTCTCATCCGGCAGCCATACTAACAAATAGATTGGAAAATATTAAGTGTTACTATTTCTATAATAGGAGAATAATTAATTATATCGTATCTAGATTTCAAAGCTTATTTTTTAAATTTATTATTTTAATAACTAAAAGTATTTTTAACTTGATAATACAGAAAGCATAATTTAAATTGCTATTCTCTTAATAAAATTGACCATTCATATACTTTTCAATATTTTTTTCGAAAATAAATTTACGACATAAATATTTATTTTACTGAAATAGTAAAAATCAAACCCTTACACTTTTAATAACCGATTTTATTGTGTATTATTGTTTCACATACATTTAAAAGATTTCAGCTATTAAATAATTTCAAATTTCTAAGAACATTAAGCTAAATTATTCAAAAAATTTAGGTTATTTTTTTTAAATTATCTCAGATTAAACTTCGAAGACATTGATACAAATAGTTACGAATAATATCTCATTAAAATTCTGCTGTACTCTAAAATTAAGATGCACTTTGAAGATCGTTTAAAATGTTTGGCCACGTATGTGATGAAGCAAATATTACCTTTATAATATCCCTGACCCGAAAGTCTTATTCCTTCTTCTCGCTTTCAGAAACAAGTGTTTTTTAAATTTGAACTCATTATCTCCGAATAGTTTCCCAATTTTTCTCTTTAACTTGGTTATCCTTATCGTTGTGCAGCATGCTTTAAAGAATATTTTTGGATGTATTCCCCGCATAAATATCACAAACTTGGGGGGATACTTTTAGAACTCGTTCATCATCATTGACCTCAAGTATTGACCTTTCAAAGTGACGCCATATCTCAAACCAAGATCTTTAAATCGATCGTTAAATATTACTTACCATTTGACGCCTTAAATTGACAAATTCTTTACTATTATTAACATGGATGTAACATTTATATTTTAATTGGATTTTATAAGGTTGTTAATTTAATCAATTTTTGTCAACATGAAATATTAATTCATTACATTATAACTTATAGAAAAATATTATTTTTTTGTTTAAAAAGAATAATCCTCAAATAAAACTGAATAAAATAATTAGTCAAGTTCGTAATAGACACGCTAATAAAAGATATTTGATACTTTTCCCTTATAGGAAGCTTAAGAACAGAGAGAGTTTAGAACAACTGTATCTTTTAAGCAACTCGTAGATAATAAATTATATTAGCAAGATTGTGGCCAAATATAATTGATTTGAGTTAGATTATCACTGGGATTATTAGTTGCAAACACTGCTATTAAAACTTAATATACTCGGTGGATAATTTGATAAAATGTCTCACAGAGATTAAACTATCTGCTGGAAGTTTCTGTGTTTCTTCTCAAATAAAGAATATGCAGGACAGTATCTGGGAGGACCTATAAAGGTATCTGGGAGAGCATTAATTACCTACCCATCTATTAGCACTAATATGGGATTACATAGTGGAACTACATTGCAAAACAATCACGTATATAAATCCAAATAGCTAATCATATACATTTTTAAAAAATAAGTTTCTTTTCCAAAATAATTGTGATTTTGGATTCATGAATAGAAATTTGACTTTTGATCTATCATTTTTATTTAGTTGTATTTCTCAAATATTAATATCATAGACATTCAATAGGAAATTTTCGAAGATATGCAAGAGCTTTCTGAAAACGGTTCTGTTCATAAACAGTTTTCTTTACTTTTATAAGAAAATCATTCCTTATTTAACACTAAGTGTATAAGCCTTCTTGCTTAGCACTATATTCATAATATAAATTGATCCGCTTTACATATCTGATCAACATTTTTTCCAGAATTTCATGCGATATCATAAATTTACATCATGTATCAGAAATATTTGTATTCAATTATACTAGTGGACACTGATTTTGTTTAATGGATAACTGTAGCTGTTTCTTAAATACTTTTCTAAGAAAAAAGTTGAACATAAAAACGAAAGTTGCCCAGATGGGCTTTTTTTTTTTAATTTTTCATATAAAAAATATACATTTCATAAATACAAAGTGTCTTGTTTGTTGTAACTCTATTTGCTTGTGGTTTTATCAAAAGAAAGTGGCCCCCAACAATGTATGATAATATAGATTTCAATAGAGATATCAAATACACGCCAGACCTGTCAGAACAAGTCTAGCGAATTCAATAACCTGGACAATTAGTTTACGTGAGTCCTTTCCAATTAGTTTAGACCCATATGTCGAGTTAGAAAGGTGTTTATATTAATTTAGAATGAGCTACCTTTCTTTACTTTGAGTTCCAGTGTTTCATTTTGTATAAACAGATTCCTAAAACTGCCACAAAATTGTGAAACATACTCAAACAATTACTATTATGCGTGTGGTAAATTGACTTTAAAGTACCAAAGAAGGAATATTATTCCCTTTGATAAAAAAAAGGTATATGATCTTTATCCAATCGGTGATCATGACAAATCTTGCCCCCTCATATGCTAGTTGTGTAACATTACCAGCGACATACACCATTTGCAATTTCAATGGTATGGAGGGGTAAAAAGAACCATTCAAAGGTCTTTTATTTTTACATTACAATAATTGCTGGAATAACAAGAAAGACCAAGAAAACTATTAAATACCTCAACTTCCTTTCATCTATCAGGCATATTTCTCACAGTGACGATATTCCAATCCTGGCGCCACCTGAAAATTAGAGTTTACATTTAGAAAACTTTAATGATAAAGATTTACAATTAAGTCCAGAAAATAGACAACATCTAAGACGTATTGTACTGATGTTAACTCATTACTGAGTGAGATAGGAGACCATCAGGATCCTAAAAGATTTAGGTTGCTTATAGATTCCTCTAAATTCAGTTTAAAAGCCTCGCTTCTTCATATTGTAAATAAGAAGCCTTTGTTTCCTTTTGCCCATACAGCCCATATGATGCATGACAACATGAAGATTTTGCTTTTAGAAGATAACTATGATACTACCAGCATTCTTGGAATATATGCAGAGATTTGAAAGTTTTAGTACTTTTGTCATATTTCCAACAAAGATACATAAAATTTTGTTGTTTTGTATACAAGTTGGATAACAGAGATTGCAAACATTTATCAAGAAGCATTGGCCTTAAGAAATCTCATACCTGAACAGAAAACATAATTTATCATCCACTTGTAAATCTTGGACACGTAACATATATATTCCTCCTTTGCACATAAAACTCGGATTAAGGAAATTTTTTTTTAATATGACGGAAAAAGTGGTCCAATTTTGCTGTATTTAACGAACAAATTGCCTACGATTAGTGATGTCCCCAAATAAAGGAACCTATGAAGGACCATGATTTTGAGAAAAGTTTGAATGGGGTTGAAAAAGCTGCATGGAAGTCTTTTAAAAGGTCGTAACTGAATTTCTTCAGAATAGAAAAGCTGAGAACAATGGAGAACTAGTTCTAAATTATAAAGCTCTGGGATGTAGCCTGTCCTTAAAAAGACATTTTCTGGATTCACACTTGAACTTCATTCCTGAAAATCCTTCTTTTCTGTCTTTCTTTCCTGTGAGTGATGAACCAGGTGAGCGATTAAAAGATATTTCAGCAATGGGAAACGTTATGATTGAAAATGTAATCCAAATATGCTTGCTAACTATAGTTGGATGCTATAAAGGGATGTTCCTCAAACAACTTTAAATCAAAATTCCATTTTGATTTAAAGTAATACATATAAGTAAATTAAATACAACTAATTACTTCACAACATTATGAACTTTTTAATTTCGTAGAAAGAAAAATATATTAGAAAAAAAAAAAGCTATACAAATTTAAAATCGCAACAAAATATTCCATAACAAATATCCATTCTAATTAATATAATATGCAAAAAGTTAAAATTTGTGGATAAGTGTAATTACATTTTGTATTAGTTTGGGCAGATAAATACATTCTTCTGGATAAAAATTATATTTGTTCCCCCTTTTAAGCCTTCATTTACTTGTTAATATCTATGACTAGACATTTAAAATGTCAGATTAATATCCGTAATTAACTGACAATACGGATATAAATTAGCTGGATAAAAAAGAATGCCTTATTATTAAAATTTTAAAATTGAAAATAATTATTTTCAATTTTAAAATTTTTGTATTCGAGATATGTGTTACATCTATGTCTATATTATTGCTATACTCTATCATGTATCACAAGTATTAAGCAACAATTACAAAAATCAATTTCCTGGTTTCCTAGATAGAAACTTACTCAATAAATAATATTTTATGCTAGTTACACTTTTCTATGTTTGGTCGTACGATACGGATAAAATTTTTATATGTTTTTCATCGAAGTTACTTAGCTTACGACTGATAATCGTTGGGTCGTTGGTTGAGGTAACATTTTAGTTAATGCCAAAATACTTCGTTCCAGGCTTTACTCCAAATTTTTCAAAGCATTGCACTAATTCCTTAAAAACATGTCAATTTACCATTTTAAATCGGTAAAGTATAGTTGCATTTTTTTAATTAAAAATAAATGATTCTTACATAATTTAGTGAAACGTAAAAGTATGAAAAACTTCATACTTTCACAAAGAAAAATTACATTATGTTGATTTTCTCATTTTCATAATAATGAGAAAGTTGAAAGAGCTATTTGCTAAATATCTAAAAAAATAATAAACATTTTCTTTCAGACCTTTGTCCATGGAAAAAAATGTTAATTGTTTAATCCTTAAAAATTCTTATTTAACTTTTGCATAAATATCAGACATCTCAAGACTTCAAGCTCAAGCAAATGACAACGATGGTATGAGAATTTATGATTAAATATTCGCATTGCCGTAAGCGATGATTTTTTTATTTGGTTGTTGCTTTACTTGATCGTGCATACCATTAGTTTCATATCGTACCGGAAAAGTAAACGGTGATTCCTAAATAATTACATTTGTATTTACAGGACAGGTAGCATAACAGGACTTACATTTGTTCTTGTATTGGAATCCATTATGAATAAGTCAAACATGAGAAACAGGATTAAAAGATTTTGTGTTTTATGAAATTTATGTTTTTCACAATGTTCAATCTGTGTTCCCTTCGTTACTCTACAAATGTTCTATCATAATATCAGTTCAACATGGTCCCTTGATTAAATAATATAATATGCTGATTCGTGAATTCAATTCAAGATATGCATAAATTCGTAGTACTTACACAGAACAACGAGTGTCATGAAACGACAACACAACATTTTCTTTTGTTTTTTCAATGCCGTTATAAGTCTTCAAAGGTGCGAAACACAGAAAGAATGATGAACGACAGTGAACTACATCTCTCTCAAACGGGCACTTGAAACATTTAAAGGTTTTTATTCACAAACTATGGATACAATACTACTGATCTGTTACTTTACAACTGATATTTCGTAAATAATTCAATTATGAAATTAATTTTTATCAAGATTGTATAAGTGTTGGAAATTAACATTTTTAATTTGAAAAATTTTAAATATTTAACTTAGAAACCTTTTTCGACTTTTTCTTTAACAATAAAAAATAAACCATGCATTGCTGCATATACCACTGCCATGTATCTATACAGATGGCTTATAGTATGCTAAGAAATAATTGCAATTAGTAAGTATTTTAAGTGCTATGATAAGTTATTTAGCCATTCTAATAAGATTTCACTGGCTCCCAGTTGCAGTTATATAATTATTCTGATAATCATCACGTTTCACAAATTACTTAATTTTATCCTTTCAACATTTTTTTTATAAAATTAGGAACTCTGTATTGTTTTTGATTGTAAGCATTTATTGTTTTATGTGTGTTTCAATGGTTTTTTTTACTGCATTTTAACGGGAAGTTTTTAAAAATGAAACAGCTGGCTATTTTTGCATTACAAAATAGTGAAATCCATCCGTAATATGTTACTAAAAAGTTAATATTAAAATAAAGAAAAATATTTTTAAACAATTGAGTGGATATGGTATGATGTTTGAAACCTGACTTAAAATTAAATAAAACAGCCAAAAATCAAAAATATAAAATATTCAACTTAACTGAATGCTGAAAAATTAGTTTTTAGAAAAAAAATTACCCGTGAATTGAAACATATTACTAAAAGTCACAATGGAAAAAAAAGGAAAAGAAAAATTAAGACTCTTAAAAATTATTCCTATCTCCATATTTCATTTTCAATAAAAGACTAGTGCGCGGTTAAAAGTTTCTAAGTCTACATCAGTCAAAAAACAGAAATTAATTTTCCAGAAACTCTAAAAGAAACATTAAGCAAAACGTATGATTTATGGTTGACGATAACAAGGCGGTTTCTAATATAAATCTAAGCTCTGTGTAACTGAAACGGAAGAAAATTTATGAATTAAATAAATAAACTGACTCTCCTGTGCTTCCAAATGCAGAAAACATTGACCTTCTTTAATACATCATGTATTGTTAAATAATTGTTTCCAGCTGTAATTTAATTTTTGGAGATTTGGAAGTCTGAAAAGTAAGACGCGAAATTTCAGTTATTGGACGGCTGCCTGATTGTCTGCAAATCATATTTTATCTTTAACAGCTAAGTTACAGTGACCAATATTATGTCGCACTTTAATAAATCTTTGTAACTGTAGAAAACAAATGTTTCAAAACTCAAACTGAAGTTCTGTGTTGACATCGGATTATAAATGAAATTGTTATTGTTATATCACATTGAAAGGGAAAATAACTATAACACAACATTTTGCGACATACTACTGTGTCCAAAATGTAAGATCAATTTTCAATTTAAAATTTCCGGGGCTTAAGGAATTTAAATTTGTTTTTTTTTTTTAGGTTTATGGCACTATCCTTGACATCTGTGTGAAATTTCACGTTAAAATATTCATCAGTGTTTGAGTTACGCTTGACTTTGTGAGACGCTAAAACTGATTCCGGCGATTTTTGAAATGTCTGAATGAATTGAGCAAAGAACTTGTTTTGTCGGAGGAAACGTATAGAATGTTGCAGAAGACATTCGGTGAGCATTCCTATATCTTAAAGAAATGTTTAGAAGTGGTATAAACAGTTCAAAGAAGGCAGAGAACGCATTGAAGACTAAGAGCCCTCTGGTCAACCATCCACCTCAACCGTGAGGTTCACGTTCCAAAAATTAAAGATTTGGTGCTTTCAAACCATCGATTTACAATTAGAGGCCTTACTGATGATGTTGGAATTTCAAAAGGATCGGTCAATTTCAATTTGGGCTTCAAACGCGTCAAATCTCGATCGGTACCGAAAACACTGAATACGCCAGCTCACACTGCATTGATTCATCGTGACGTTTTCCCCAAAAATGAAACCCATATCGTTCCACAACCACCGTATTCACACCGTGCGACTTCTGGTTATTCCCCTAAATTCAAAAAACCTCTCCGCTGACGCCGGTTTGAGTCGATTGAAGAGATTCAACGTGAAAGGCCATCCCTGCCGATGACTTTTTAGCATGCATTGAGGATTGTAAAAAATTGTGCATTGTGTCCGGAGGGGATTACTTTGAAGGCGATGGAATAAATTTGGAAGAATAAATAAAGTGTTTTTGAAAAAAAATTGGTCTTACTTTTTTGGGGACAGTAGTACAACGGTTGAAATCTTTATCTGGTTGTTGTGCATTTGTAAGAAAAAGTAAATTTTAATAAGATTATGATATAATGTTATGATTATAAGATAATATCGTTAAAATTTTAATAAGATACTAAATTTTACTTGCATATTTATCTATATTTTACCTAAAATCACAACGCGTTTTTAAATATTTAAATTTTAATTAATCAATAACACAAAAATGTTAAATATGTTTAATTCTACATATCATAATTTTAACATTTAGCTTTGCATATAAAAATATCATTCATTTTAAAATACTTTTTCCTCCATGGATCGTTAAAAGGCTCTATATATAAAGGGAAATTACAAAGAGTTTCTTTTTGTCTGTAAGTATTTGAATTTCAATTAAAATCTATATACTAATCTATATTTGTCGTTAATTCACTTAACTTATTTTTATTTTACATTTTATTGAAAGATCACATTTTTATTTTTAGCATCCCAGATAGTTATTGAATATAACCGCCAAAAAATGCCTAGAAAATTTTAATTAATTCTATATTTACAAAGGTCTATAAATACCAGGTATGATTTTATGTTACCAATAGGCGTGGGAATTACTCAATAAAAAAAAAATTAACAGTTCCGTTAAATTAGTATAAATAAATATTCAAAACTCGTTTATCGGTAGGTTGCATGCTTCTCTTACTAATGTAGAAAACCAAGTCTGTAGAAAAATTTATACAATAATCGAATTATAGAAATATTTTCCACCATGAATAGTTCTCTACATTTAACAATTAAATAAAAGTGTTTATATATATTCGACATATTTAACACAAATATTTAATTTGTATAAAGCATGATATCAAATGGGCCTGAATGGCCGAGTGGCTAGCGCTCTGTATCACAGGTTTCGGGTTCGAGTCCCGGATCCCGGGATGTTTGTAGTGGTTTGGAATCCACTTTAAGCCGTAGATTCCGGTCTTACATAACTGTTGAGCGTTAGCGAGGTGACAACCCTACCGTATAAAAAGTAAAGCATATGTCGTCTGAAAATCTACCAGTAGGTAGACGCCCTGGCCCACACCGGATTGTTGCGCCGATAATGATGATGATGATGATATCAAATACACCATCAAGAACGAAAACAAAAATAAAGACGTATACATAAAAAATTATTCAAAATGTGTTGTGAATACAACACAACATTTTGTGATATACAACGTTTGGAATCTTTATCTGATTATTGTGCCTTTGTGGGAAAAAATAAATTTTAATAAGATTATGATTATAAGATAATAAGATTAAAATTCTAATAAGATACCAAGTGGACAGAAACACTGAACAGTGTTTCCTTTTACTTTAAAAAGTCGAAATATTTGTATTTTAAAAAATTTATATGAAAAATTCTTATTGTTTCGATACCTCATATATATACCATTTGAAAACTGATATTTATTTCATTTGTTTTGAGGATTTCAGATAGTTTTGTTGTAAGGTATGTAGCAGATTCCATTGTATATTTACCCCAGAAAGAAACAAGTTCCTTATTTCGTTTACGGGTTTGTTACTTTAGTGTCCGTGATCTTTGTTTCTCCAGTCAAGTTCAATAAGTGTCTTTCTTTCCCTCAATCTATTCTCGTAATCAACTGATTGAATTTATGCTCCTCAAGAGAATACAACTCCATTCACCAACGTTTTTAATGCAGACGTCTACTTCCATGACTCTTTTTACATTCTCATTTTTCAGTATGAAAATATCGAAGAACAAAAATCAAAACTAGGAGTATTTATTTTCTTATGATGAAAGCAATTTCCCAAAATTATTAAGATGACACTTCTGAAAAAGAACGCAGTCAATAGAATTTTTATTTAACACAGGTAAATAGATATTTTTATCGGCCAGCAGGCAGACGGTCATGTCCCAATAGGGGGCTGTTGCACCAATGAAGAAGAGACAAATGTTTTTAAATTAATGGAATAGTAAGAATAATCTTTTACCAATAATTCAATTCAATTTAAAGAATGATTTCATGACCTTAAATTAATCTAATATGCATAAGTAATTATTTTTTTTTTATATTTGAACCAAGACAATTTACTATCAGATAAATTTATGTAACATATAATCTTGTAACATATAAACCTTGGCCAACCAGGGAGCTGTTGCGCCAATGAAGAAAAACAAATGTTTTTAAATTATTGGAATAGTAAGAATAATCTTTTACCAATAATTTAGTTTTTTTTAAAGAATGATCTAGTGACCTTAAATTAATCTAATATACATAAGTAATTATTTAAAAAATTTTAAACCAAGACATTTTACTGTCAGATAAATTTCTGTAAAACATAATCTTAGGGATAAGACACGCAACAGTTTTTAAGGATTTTTGATATGTAGTTTTCTCATAAAAATGCTAATTTTGTTCAACAAAAAAACAACAAAAGACTTCTACAAGAGATTATCAGCAAGAAAGGAAAATAAATTGGCATTCCCTTACAGTCCACGATGGTGTGATAGATCTTTCAATTACACCCGACAGAGTTAGATTAAGGAGAACAAAGTAACATGAAATAAAGTCCAACATAATCATTGTTTTCAAAATATGTCTCAAGCAGTGAGTCATAGATTTAACACACAAACACGGGGGAAAAAAAAAGCACCTTGGTCTTACTTTCCAGGCATGTATCCCATTACACTCATCATTTTATTAACCAAGCGAGCCATTCCAGTGTCTAGAGTCGTATATCTAGGTAAAAGCTTACCGCAAATATATAGTACTGTAAGGCATTAGCCGAAAACGAAGGTTAGGAAACAGCGAGCTCGCAATTAAATAATTAACGAGCTTTTTATGTACGAATGGCAAGCACAAGTTTGAAGGTTCTCCGGAGCGCTCCTTTTTGCCTGGTGCTTAGTGATTATAAAGGGGTGAGCAACAAAGTGCAGCCAGGATTAACGCACTTGATACAGTAGAAAAGTACTGTTGCATTCCAAACTTTTGTATATTTATTTTTTTAAAGGATTACTGATTAAAATTTATACATCCTTAGTTAAAAAATATTTTTAGAAGCAATATTAGTCAAATATATATAGAAATAAATTTAAAAATACTGTTTAATTATTGAGTTTATTTTTAAGATTATCTAAATTGTCAACAATGTGTAAAGCGTCTTCTCGATACTCAGGCTGCCTAACGGGAATTATCTGGGGCAAAGGCAGGGCAGTTAACTTAAAAGTTATCCCTGAAAGCAATGTCCTCCCTGAATTAAAAAAGAGAGTATAAAAGTACACCTTGATAGAGTATAAAAGTTTCGAATGCAACAGTACTTTTATACTTGATAGAATATAAAAGTACTGTTGCATTCGAAACTTTTATATATTTATTTTTTTTAAATAATAACTGATTAAAATTTATACATTCTTATTTAAAAACAATTTTTTAGAAATAATATCAAATATATACAGAAATAAATTTAAAAATACTGTTTAATCATTAAGTTTATTTTTAAGATTATCTAAGTTGCCAATAATGTGTAAAGCTGAATGTCGATAGTCAGGCTATAGTGATTGCGTTATAGTGATAGTCAGGCCTAATGGGAGTTATCCGGGAGCAAAGGCAGGACAGTAACAGTAAAAGTTATCCCTGAAAGCAATATCCTCCATATATCACCTATCGGTGGGCTGTTTAGAGTATACATAAGTAAAACACGGGGTTTATCGATGTCCAACGGAAAAAATGGTTAACCACTCGTTAAAAAGTGAAGGTATCAGTGGATAAAATTTGATTCCATCTGTTAGCTTACGTCTTGTTTTTACAAAAAGAAGGAACTCAATGAAATCGGGTTATTTATATAGTTTCATAAATGCTTGAATTTATCATAATTTGGTTATAGCGGAAAACTTCTTAGTATTAACAAAGAGTTATTATACATAGTAATTGAAATGATAGAAAATGACTTGCTCTACGCTATTGTTGAAGATAATAAAGAATCAATTATCACTGGTGTCACATGACGCAGCCATCAAATTAAAAAGGCATCAAATATTTTGACCTTTGGAAGCAAATGTGTAGAGAAATTTGTCAGATTTCTCTGGAATTCTCTTACTCGATAAGCAAATTTGAGGTAGCTACGCATATAAGTCATCAAAGAAAGGAAATAACGTATCCAGTTGTTAGTCTCGCATCGAGAAGTCTAGTGGGTGTTTCTGGGGTTTCTCCCATAAGTCATACAATTTTGGAAATTACGTCAATCTAGAAATCACTATGAATTGAAGAGTTTTAGCAGATCAACTCAATAATTAAGAGTTGATATTATATTTTCCAAAAATTAAATATTTGCAGAAAGTAATCAGGACAATGATCATATCGTTTAAATGAGCGGTAATTACACACCTTATTAATTTAAGACAATATTAATAATTCGTTGTTTATAAGGCAATGAAATTATGATTACGATAAGTGAATATTTTAATATTATTAATTTAATTTTTATATTATTTAATTATAATTTATTTTAATTTAACTATTAATAAGTAAATATATTATCAAAACGAAATTATAATTAAAATATGTGACTTGTTAAAAATACAAGTATATATATATATATATATATATATATTTTGTTTTAAATTTAAATTTCAATTGCAAATTTTGATTAAATAATTTTTATTAATTTGTGAATATTGCAAGAATTTTTAATGAATTACATTAAGTAACAACGTAACTTAAAAAGAAAATTAAACAAAAATCGAATAAAGATTAAAAAAATCCTTGACTTAAAATTAATTTACGAATGAGCGCTACTTTAGTTTAAAACACCAATAAAATTAAATATTTTCACAAAGTGTATTGATGCAAGGATTAAAGCATAAGCCTTTTAGCGTAAGTTAAGTATTTTGACGATACTGGGAAAAAAAATAAAACTTGTTTTAACTTAACTTTTTTAAACTTAATTTTAGCATAAAGAACTTTTATTTTTAGCATATTTTATTAATTAATAAATATTTTTAAATTGGATATTTATATCTCATTTTATTAGTTATCTGTATTACGTTTACTTTTTAATATGTTGAAAGAAAATAAAAGAACATATATTGATGTTATAAACTAAAAAAGTGTTTCAGCTATGTATAAATTAATAATTTTGAGGAGTATGAAAATCATAATAAAAAGGGCCAACAGTATTACGACAATTTCAATACAATAAATAATGGCAATAACTTATTCAAAAATGTTTTTTTTTTTTTTTTGCATAATCCACAGATATATTAAATTATTTAAAATATGCATTTCAATCATTGATGTTATAAACTAAAGCAGTGCTTTAACTATGTATGAATCAATTTTGAGGAATATAAGTTCCAACAGTATTATGACAATTTCAGTGTAATAAATAATGGCAATAACTTATTCACAAATGTTCTTTTGTATAATCCACTGATATATATATATTATTTAAAATATGCATTTCTATCATTTTACAAGAAAATTTTCTTATAGATATATAATTATAACCATTACTGATAAAAATAGTTTAATGTTTTTATGTTTCAAAACAAAAATATTAACCGTAAAATAAATTCCTTTTAAAATTCTTAATCTGGAATTAATAAAAATCAATTTAAAAAGAACAACATATGTTTTTTTAAGTTTCAAAACAATTTCTAATCAAAATAAAGTTTTCAGTTATTTCCTCAGTTTAAAAAAAAAATAAGTCATCAAAACTTTTAGTTTGTTTTTTTTCCCTGCTTTGTTTTTTAAGTTTTATATCTTTCAGATCAATAAGAAAACTTTCTTTTGTTTGTCTTCTTTTTCTTAAAAAGTGGTACAAAAATAAAATTCTTCATCATTAGCCATGAAGTATTAGATGTACTTATTCCATTTATGCTTCCATGAGTTCCAAACTTCTTTGAATTTAAACAACTTTAGTTTTGAAATATTCAATTTATTTTAAACATAATGCATTAATAATTGCATTTATCACAAAATATAACCAAAATATTTTATTTTTTGCACTTAATTTTATGCTTTATCCTGTAGTAAAAACACATTTATTTTAAAATTGTGTTCTTACTTTCTTCAGAATGTATTAAGGTTGCATTATATAATTTTGGTAATTTTTATGTGCATGAGAGATTATTTTGAAATTTAAACAAGTTTATTAACAAAGAAATTATCATCAAAATGTTTTTCATACTATCACCTTCAAACTTTTATCTTTGGTTTGTAAATAATGTTTATTTTGTTGAATTTCATTTCGATTATTTAAAAATTCAATTTGCAAAATGTATGAAATCTCTAGATTTATTACATTACAACTGAGTGTAGAAAAATTATAGTATTCATGCATTCAATAATCCATTAAATCATATTTTTATTAAAATCATTAGTAAACTTCCCCAAAATTGTGTTACCTCTACGTTCAATACCTAAAGCAAATTTATCATAAGGATGTTATAATTATTAACTATTGACACAAAATAAGAATTTTTATCACAATTATTTTAGTTAGTTAGTCATTAGTTTTCACTCATAATTATTTTTAAATTCTACAAATACAAATCACTGGGATCTAACTTTTTTTTTTTGTTATTTAACCTCTTTATTCAAAAATAAGGCAACGAGAAATTTAATTCGTGAATAATTAAATTATTTACTTTTCTTGAATAATTCGTTTTAAAAGTAAAGCATATGAAACTGATCTGTAATTATGTTTTTAAAATGTTAAGAAATTAAATATCTACAATAAAATCTAATGACTGGAGTTATTTTAGATCATTATTAGATATATTTTTATGGTAATTATATCGTGAAACATTTAGCTCGATATTTTAAGGTAATATCTGAATAAATTATTTATGAGTTCGTAACATCATTCGCATAAATACAGAAATAACTAAAATATCTCTTTAATTGAAATTTAATCAATACAGAAACAATTAAAATATCTCTAATTGAAATTTAATAAATATAAAAACGATTAAAATATCCTAATTGAAATTTAGTAAATACAGAAACGATTAAAATATCTCTTTAATTGAAATTTAATAAATACATAAACCATTGAAATATCTCTTTAATTGAAATTCAATAAATACAGAAACGATTAAGATATCTTTTAATTGAAGTTTAATATTCGTTAATTAGTATCATTGACTTGATGTATTATCTCAACACTAAGAACAGAAGTCGTGATTGCTATAGAAGTTCCATCAGAAAATAACTTTAAACCTTTAAAATATGATAGTTCCAGAAGTTTTTGTTCATAGTTTCTTTTATTTCAGGTTCAATTCATTGACAATTTCATAGTTATCTAATATGTAGCTCCGATATATGCCTGTTCAAAACTCTTCTAGGAAAGCATTTCTTTAAATTTCTTTTCACAGTGAATAGATACTTGAAAGTACACCCTGAATAACGTTTAATCTGATGCTAGTTACATAAATTTAAAAATTTCGTGCAAAAACGATTTTGAAAACAATAAGTTCTATACTTTTTCAATGTGTTAAATTGTCAATTTAATTTCCATTGTTCCTTTTCTAGAAATTACGTAAAATTGTATAACATGTATGTAAAAATATGTATATGTAAAATCGTAACTCTTTTTAACTAAATAGATCAAGTTATAAAACAGATCTGAAATTTTTTTTTTTTTATTAAAAAATAAATTTTGTTAATTTATAAATTTTAGTCTTAACAAACAAAACTAATCACCAAACACAACAGTCGTTTCTTCTTATAACTCATGAAATATCATCACTCTGCGTGCAAGATAAGTTTATACAAAAACTATATTGTAAATATTAATTTGACTATCGTCATCGAAAAAATTCAAAGAAAAATTAATTGATTTCGAAATGAATAGTTCAGAAAAACATTAACGTTCCAGTTTTCAAAAATTCCTCCTGTTACCAGATACAAAAATTTCAATAAAATAAAGTATATTCATTCATTTTTATTCAAATACAGATATAACTTGTTATGAATGAAAACTTATTACATAAATATAAAATACTATTGAAATATGAATTTTAAAGTTGAAAGAATTTAAAGTAAGTGATACCCGAAATAAGTATCATCTTAAATTGTCAGGCAACATGAATCCTTTCATCATTAAAATTTTTACACAATCCAAAAATTCATTCATTAAAATTTTTACATCATCACATTCCATTATGGAACTAAGTCCAATCCGACTGCAATACATACTAGAAAATAATTTTTAAAAGTGCTTTAAATATTTTCCGTATTTAATTAAATATTAAATGGAATACAAATGAAATGATAGTCTAAATCATTGCAATATTTATTAATGCCCTTCTTTAATGCGATTTTGAACATGCAAGGAATAAATCTTCATCATGATGTACTTTCAAATATCAAGTTTATTACTTTTATTTTGGAAACATGGGGCCTGAATGGCCGAGTAGCTAGCGCTCTGGCGCTCGGTACCACAGGTTTCGGGTTCGAGTCCCGGCGGTACCATGGTTGTTTGTAGTGGTTCGGAATCCACTTTAAAAGGTAGGTCCCGGTCTAATAGGATCGTAGAGCGTTGCAGGGGCATTGTTACTCCGCGTCCGTGGCTTATCTCCAAGTTACACGCACCCCCTGGGTAATACAAAGTGAGTACGTCTGTGCAGCGCTTGCCTTAAGGCATCTAAGACGTCGATGTCTGTTTGCCAGCTGCATTAGAAAGAAAAAAAAAATTTGGGAAACATTTTTTTTCTAGCAGGGGATAAATGCAATTGATTTTTAAGCTAAATTCTACTGATATTTTAAACTAATTAATTATTAAACTAAATAATAGTTCAACTAATTAATTATTAAACTAAATAATTATTAAACTAAATAATTAAATAATTATTAAACTAAATAATTATTAAACTACATAAATATTCGATTAAATAATTATATTTTAAAATGTCGGAAGACGTTGCGAAAATTAATCAACAGTCAATCTTGATCGAATTAACTGAATAAAATCAAAGTGGTCTTATGTAAGTGGAAACACCAAAATATCCAAAGTTTGTGAAAATTAAATGATCCGTAAAATAGTTAGCGTTGTATGAATATTTAAATTTATTAATTGATGCATAAATATGCAAATATAATGAAATACCTTTGAATTCATCTGCTTAAATTCTTAACCTTCGATTTAAACTGGCGTACTTAACAATAATGAAAATGTTAAGTAGGCATTAATTAGAAAATTTCATGAAAATGTTTAAATCGGAGAGTAAATCATTTTTGGTCATTTCAGTTATTAAATTTAAACGTTCTTTATAGTTTTGCACTATAACCAAACTACAATAAAGTCAAGCAACTAGTTTTATGAGATTGTATTTATAACACAAAGGTACAGCTTGCATATATTCCTTCAAATAAATTTTATATTTTGATTTCATTCATAACGCGTAAAATCAAGTCTATCATTGTATTTGAAAAATTATGTTCAAATATTTCAATTCTTACAGCCTTAAAATGGAAACTGTATAAAGCATACTCAATGCCAAAAAACGAAGAGCATCAAGAAAGATTTGACGGATCACCACGAAACTTGACATTAAGGCCAATATCAAACTCACGTGCAAATTGAGCATTATAGTAGGCCAGTAGCTGGCGTTGACGCGCATCCATCTTAGTTCATTAATAGTAGCCCTGAAGTACACTTGATGCAGTGTATCTGGTGCAGAGGGATGCTTGATCATCAAAAACACTTCTATGTTTATGCCTAAGCGAATATTAGTGGCTTTAAGAGTTTGAGAAGGAATGAAGAATTGGAAGGATATAGACTGGGTAGTTTTTCGCCTTCTCACCGGATCTAGCAATGTTGTAAGGAGGTGTAGGGATACTTGGGGACAAAACTCATCCTGTTACTCCAATATGAGCACACACGGCACTCTGACTCAGGGACGACTAGTAACCTGGAGGACTACCTAAATGTCCAACAAACACGTACACAAACAACTGTATCATTGTCTGACATCCGCACAGGAGTAAGAGCTCCTGTGTCCCTCCTGTGTCCATTTGACCAGAAGCGTACTATTGCAGGAGTCTGGCTGACAATCATTTGCAATCCGATGGCTATTGCGTGTGCTACCCTTGACAGCTACCCATCGTCGCCTCCCTTTGGCGGGGTGAGTCGCTTAGCGTGATTGGACTGTGACGGAGTGGAGATGGATCATCTTCAATGACAAACTGCTCTTCAATTTAGTTTATGATGATAGCCGTGTACGTATTTGAAGCCTCATGTGCTGATAAACGCTTTAAGGTTACCTATTGTTTTCAACTGATGAGATGATTTGTAATATTATTGCATATGACACTTAATTCCTTTTACTAATGATCCACAATGACTGTGTGTTCAAAAACATTTTCAGCTTCATATAGTTGCCCATGATATCAAGGCTCTCAGGAAGCAATTTACTACGACCACACACAAAAGGAGACTGCTTTTTCAATACTGTAACATTTTCTTGGTCCGATTTATCAACGAATAAGAATTTGTGGGATGATCTGGGCTGAAATTTTAGCAGCGTAGGTGCTTGGTCGAATTAAAGACACATTTACTACAACTGTGAAATAAGATTGGGCAAGATACTACAAGCTGTTTTGCAATGTACAGCAATATTTTATCGTGTATTCAAACTGAGCAATACAATGAAAAACTTAAAAAGGAAATTACAAAAAATGTTAAAATAAACTCGTATTACTATGAGAAATATATTTTTACAGCTATTTTCAAGTATGTATAATACACAAACTATTATAATACAATGAGAGCTACGAGTTTTCCTACAATTTAGAAATATTTTCGCTTTCATTTTGCAATCCCTTACTTGTAACTACATTGCAACGCTGTTAAATATTATGCATGTACAACTTCATTCTCTTCTGATAATTCTTTCCAGGTGCATTAATTTTGTTGCAATGAGTGTATAAAGAAAACATTTCTTATTTAGCATCTCATTTCATTAAGTGAACTTACTTGCGGAAGAATGTGAATACTTTATTACAGCAATTAATTCATATGAATTTTTATATATTTTTAATAGTGCTTTTATATATTTTTTATTTTATACGTGCTTATATATATATATATATATATCACAAATAATATTGCGAATAAAATTTAATATTTACAAGAGATTCTCAGAGATTTTTGAAGTTATACAAAGGTAAATACCCTTATTCGGTTATTAAAAAAAATGAAAAGCAGGGTTTTAATGTTTTTAGATAAGTAAAATATGAAATGATTAATAAAAAAAAGGAAAAATACATCAAAATTTGTATTTGACTGGAAAAAGGTAAAAATGCATACTCCTGTTTTAATCTTTTAATGTAAGACTTTAATTTTTTCTTTTAACGTATAAATAGGAACCTTAAAAATATATAAAATTTGATTTAAAACTAATATAAGCAAAAATATGATGTTCACCAGCTATCACAGAAATATGTTTCTCAACATAAATTTATGTGGAAATTGTTGTATGAAAATTAGTTGTCAGGGGAAACATTTTGTCACAGTTGATGAGGCTTGGATATATTTATCTGATTCCAATTGATAAATATCAATATAGACTACCGAAAAGAAAGAGCAAAAGATTTAAAATGTTGCTTCAGAGAAAAAAATGCTGAGTTGAGAAAGAAAGTTTCTAAAGGTTTTTAACTATTACTGGACTCTTTTATAATGAAAAACTTAAAAGAAATTTTGAAAAATGTTAAAATGAACTCGTATTACTATGAGAAATATATTTTTACACCTATTTTCAAAGAAGACATTCCATCACTTTACTCAAACATCTTCAGTGTGTTTTCCATCAAGATAGGGCTACGGTTACCAGCCATAAAATCTATGTTTTTCAAAAAATGAGAAATAAAACCAGAATTGAGGCTAATCGTTTAAATTAATCTCACCCAAGTCCCACAACGTGTCTTCTATGGATTACTGCACATTTGAAAATTGCAGCGTCTTATAAACGACATCCCAAAACATTGGAAGAACTCTAGAAGATTGTAGAAAATTGGTTGGAGTAAAATTAACCTCGATATTTTAAGAAAAGCTATTTAATCTTGGAAATCAAGTTGTAATATGACAACAAAAGGCTTCATATAAAACATATTAGAAAATAAAACTCTTATCTATGTTTATATATATATACTTCCTCAAAATCGTTACAAAAATCTTTCACTGCAGAATCTCTGTAGTCATATTTCATAAAACTTCAATTAAGAATTTTCTAATTATCTGCGATACATATAATGAAAGATAAGATACAATATTTATACTTTATATATAAAGACTTGCATTAAAATTTAGAACAGACATTACAAAATCCAACTTCAACTCTCTAACAACTGTTATAATAGCTTTCGCTAATTGTCTTTTCTTAATTGTAATGTAGGAACTACTTCGTTTATATAGTAACTAATGTAGAAACACATAGAAAATTGATAGCTTGTGACTAAAACCTCCTATTCTAATTTTTGTTTGTATTTATAATTTACAAATTTATATTAAATACTTGGATTACATACATATAAAGGATTTTGCATATTAAATATTTAAAATATATTTGGGGGATATTTTTATTCAACGTTAATAATGTTGTGCTGATAAAAAAAAAAAAAAGTTCCCTTTAAATTTTCTCATAAGATTTGCAGTATATTAATGAATATATCAGTAATGAAACATTTAAGAAATATTTGCAAACTGGCTTATGTTCATCAAAAGAAAATTACTTTCTAAAAATTAATTTGCCTTTATTAAATGTCAATTTTTTTATTAAGAAAATATCTTTATATTTTTGTGAAGAATAATCCAAAGAACAAGAATTTAATTTGCAAATTTATTTTTCTTCAAATTGAAACAAGCATATTGGTTTTTCTTGAAATGCTTCTTATTCAAACATGCATATTAATTTTCTTACTATATGAAACTTTTTAGCTACTTCAAATGATATTTTTTGGGATAGTTAAAGTTAAATCTTTTGATTTTTAGATATTCATGAAAGTTATATTGACTAGAAAGAAAATTTATATATAGTGCGACTGAAAGTAATGAATTTAATTACAAATCAGAAATAAATGTATTTTTCTTCTAAGCTAGGCAATAACATTAAAGAAATATTTTTATTTCTTTATTCCACTAATAAAAGCAAATATCTGTTAAATCTCTCTGGGTTTATTTCAAGTGCTTCATATGAAGATTTCATTTTGAAAAAAAGTTGATTAATTATCTTTCAAACCAAATATGTAAGCGGATACTTTAAAAAGGTTTATTTGCATGAAAGTCACAGTTCTTCTGATATTGAATATAAAAAATGGTGAAAATGGTTTATCATTACATCAAAATCTATTCAAATTACTTGTCAGCAGAACAATTGGAAAATAAATTGATAAGGTAATTAAAAGTAATTTAATTAATAATAACTAAACATTCCACTTAAAACCATCCATCCTACAGCTTTATAATAAAATGTTAGTTTATTTTTCTAATCCGTTTTAAGTAAATGGATTCAGTTGATCCTTTGGTTTCATGAATTGTTATTTAAATTACAATAAATTTATATATTGCAACAAAAAACAACATGCTTTTAAAATACATTGCAACAAAATAATAAGCTTTGAATAATGTGTATTTTCTTTCTGTCGTGTTTACTAGTTTCTTTTAAAGGATGACAAATCTTTCAAACATTTCATATATAGCAAATGAAGACATAATTATCATAGATATATTTAATCTTTTATTTTATTTCAACGATATGTATTCCAATGCTGGTTCAGCGAAAGTCTAAAATGTCGTAGATGTTTAATTTACAAAGCATAAAAATATTATTCAAGTTGATTGTTAAAATTAGTTACTCATTCAAATTGTCATGGAAATTTTCAATAATAATAATATAATAGCATGTAAAGAGTAATGTCTAGCAACACTTTTGGTTAACCAATTTTTTAAAAGAAAATAGAGTATTTTATCGCTTAATAATATGAAGGAAAGAATGTTTACTTATTAAATAAATTTCGAATGTCTATTATTATTATTATTATTTAGCCCTTCAAGTTTTAAAAACTATGTTCAGTTAGTTTAATAATCCAAATATTTCGTTGAAATTAGTAAAACATCTTGTAAACCGAAAATTAAGCAAAGTTCTTAGATAACAAGTATAAAACTATTCAACAAAGTTAGCACTATTCATAGTAACTGTTAATGGTGCTAGCAACCATTAAGAAAGTAGTACTCGTGATTCGTTTATTGGGCAAAACTTTTATTGTTAACATACTTTAAATGTTAAAAGAGCGCTCCATGTGTTACCATGCTATAAGTTTTTATTTCACTTTGGATTAGAAAAATGCGTGAAGTCGAGTTTTCGTCATGAGAAGCGTTAAAAGATGCAACCAATGTTTTAACATGCTGGTTATCTAACTACTTTAAATTCTAGTCTGGAAATATTTGCTCTTAAATGATAATGTTCGGTAAATGACTATTTAATAGCCCTTACATTCTTGCGGTAGAAGGATGAGACTACATGTTGTGTTATTCTATGTAACAAGTTAACTCTAAAATATTTAGATTTTATTCGTAATTTTCGTATAATACTATATTTTTACATAATATTCTCATCTGTCGTTTATTTATATCCCTTATGTTATGTTGTTTTTAAGTTGAAAATGTAAAATGAAATGCAATGTTAAGGAAATGAATTCAAATAATATTAATTATTAAAGTTCATTGATAAGAAATAAATGCTATAAACATAATTTGAAATAAAATAAACATAATTATGAGAAACATGTGGTTATTTACAAAGTTAGTATTTCTGCCTGAGTAAAAACTTTAAGGCCACCAGTCATTTTTTAAAAATAAATATAATATAATCGTGTAATTACCATTGCAACTACTAGCTTGTGACAACGCTGCAATTTTCATATTTGTCATACGTTTCTTCGAAGTATTGGTGATCTTTGTGAAGATGGCGAAGGGTAAGAAGTTAACTGATCGTGAAAGAGGACAGATCGAAGCTTTGTCTTCAACAGGAATGAGTAGTCGTGCTATTGCGATAAAGATAGGAAGATCAAAGACTGTAGTCAACAATTTTTAAAATTGAAAGACAATTATGGTAAAAAGAATACTGGGGGAAGACCTAAAAGCTTTGTCCTCGCGTGATGAAAGAAGAGTTTGCCAACTTGCATCTACTGGAAAGTACTCAACCAGGAAACTGATTCCGACGACAGGTTTAAAAGTTTGTCAAAAAGCGATTTATAACACAATTAGAAGGTCTGGAAGGTACACTTATACAGCAAAATTGACTAAGCCTCAGTTACTGCAGAGACACAAAAATAGAGCGTTTGAACTTTGGCCAGAAAGTCATGACCTGGGACAACCAATGGATAGAAATTATTTTTCTGACGAAAAAAATGGAATTTGGATGGACCAGATGGCTGGAATTTCTACTGGCATGATATAAGAAATGAAAAGAAATATTCTCCAAGCGCCAATTAGGTGGAGGGTCTGTCATGACTTGGGGCTGTTTTTCTTACAATGGTGTGGGCTCAATTGCATTCGTTTCAGGTAGAATGAATTCACAAGGATACCAAAATGTCCTAACAAATCATCTTTTGCCAAATGCTGAATGTCTTGCTGGAGAAAATTGGAAATATCAGCAAGACAATGCACCGATCCATTCGAGTAACAGCACAAAAATTGGTTCCAAGTCAACAATGTTGAAACTGTGAAATGGCCAGCTAGATCACCTGACCTCAACCCAATCGAGAACCTTTGGGCTGACTTAGCAAGAAGAGTTTATGCAAATGGGAGACATTTTACATCAACAACAGAGCTGAAATCTACTATCGAAGATGAATGGTATAAAACCGACCCCACCCTTTGTCAAAAACTCGTTTTCATCCATGAAAACAAGAATATTTGAAGTAATTAAAGAAGTAATGGCTCCTACATAACCTTCTAAGAATTTGTATGGTATTTTTTCCTCTTATATGTTTATTTTCTCAAAAATGTTGGCCTTAAAGTTTTTACTCAGGCTCAAATATTCATCTGTGTGTTCTGTAATATTTTCTAATAATAAAATATTTGCTAAAATTAATTTTTCTAGTTTAAATTTTTTTACTTTTATTTAAGCTCAATAATTATCAATCAAATGGTATTTTAATTCCTCAGTTTAAATAGTTTCCATTTTCTCAAAAATGTCTACTGGCCTTTTTATTCTTTCCCTTAGATGATCAACCTCTTGTTTATATTTATAAAATCATATCACATCAATAATCAAGCTGACTGGCGAGGGAGTTTCTTTCATACGCCCATCAAATATGGGGTAGTTATCCTAAAATTCTTCTTTTGGAAGGCAATCATCTGTCGGTTGGCTATTTGGGGGATACATAAAATGGTAAACATGTGCCTCTTGTCTTCAGCAAAAATAAATTTACAAGGTGACTAGGTATCTAAAGCTTTAATTATTCCTAAGCAGTGATTATTTTTTAAAAATTCACTCATACTATTTCCCAAAACAACTCTTTAATAGATAGTATAACGCTTTTAGGCAATGTGGGGCAAAATGCGTTAAATGTGGAACAGTTATCCTTAAAATTCTTCTTGGAAGGCAATATCCTCTTCTCACCACCCCGTCTGTTGGCTATTTGTGAGAAACATAAAATGGTATACATGTGCCTCTTGTGTTCAGCAAAAATAAATTTACAAGGTGACTAGGTATCTAAAGCTTTAATTATTCTAAACAGTGATTATTTAAAAAAAATTTCACTCATACTATTTTCCAAAAAAACTCTTTAATAGATCGTCTAACTGTTTATGAAACTGTCTAGAAAAGTACTTGTAAATTTGAATGTATATTTATATGTATATTTTGGCGAATTTCTAAATGACTACATACAAACATTTACACAAATCATTTCAAACCCAGTGATTCAATAATGATAATATTATACTACGCTAAATCAAAATCTACAAAAAAATTCCCTTATGTAAGAATCGAGAAAGCACACTAGTTTTCAAAATAAACGACCCCGTAATCTAAGAATAATTAGATCGGTCGCGTAGGTCTCTTTTATTTCCGGGCAGAAACACAGAGTCAGGGGCGATATGATACGAATGGTATTTGTTACTTTATCCCCTACTACTAACCCATTAATCATTAACACGCCTAGAAATCAGGTATTTCGGAAACATACCCCATTTAGACAGCGACATGAAACTACACAGTTTGTTTTTATGCTTTATTTATTCTTTCTATTTATTTTTCTTTATTTATTTACCTCCTCACGTAAAGCAAAGGATCCGCCTTTAGATCAAAAGAATTACTTAATCTGCTTTACTAATTGGATGCTATATCCAAGTTAAATTGGAAACACGAATAACTACTTTTGAAGTCGAATCCCTAAGGAATTTGCAGTGCTCCAAGTAAATGGACACTTTTCAAGTGTCATCGAAATTTTTTATCTAACTTTGTTTTCTAATTCATGTGTAAAAAGATTTCTTTTATCAACAACTTATTAGTATTTGCATCATTGATAATTATAATCTAATACTTTCTCAAGAATGATATTTACAATCGTCTATTTTTATGAATGGGTAACTTTCATATGCATCTTATTAATAGCTTTTGTAACATCTATCGTTAATATCAAAAACATGTTATGATATAAAAAAAAAATTTTAAAGAGAACTTTAATAGAACTATTTAGACGAGTTTGGAGATGAAATGTTACTTATTATCGAACCCATAAAAATGTATGGTTTATGAATCATTACCAATAAAAATTTAAATTTATGTATATTTATTCAAATTATTAATTAAAATTAAATATAGCAGTTCAGTTCTGAAACAATATCACAATACAAAATATCTTGAAACAATCTCTCTGAGAATAATTAAGTGATTTAATTGATTAATTATTTTATTAAATTAAAATATTTTTCTTTGCATATTTTCAATCTATCTTAAATAATTGAATAAATAAATAAATATGTTATTAGAAATAGATGAATATACAGTAAAATGTAATTTTTAACTATTTCATCTTCAGTATATTTATTTTTTTCCCAAAAAAATTGAACTTAAATAAAAATTTATTACTATTAAATATAATTCAACAGAAAAAAAAATGATGATAGATTTTTAAATAAGTATTTTCAATGTTTTCCAACACAAATAAATGTTGATGCTAAAATATGGTTACACAGATGGTTATTTCTAGAACTAAACTATAATAGAATAGTTTGGAAACAATACTATAATCCCATTTCAAATGAGCTAATAAAATTAATTAATAAACAAAAATTTCTAATTTATTTATAATATAAAATGACATTAGTATATCCCCCTAAAAATATAAATGTTCCAATAATTAATTGCTATTCAGACAAATAGATCTTCATTTATCTTTCATCAATTGATTTATTATAAGTTGTAAATGACTATCTACTATCTACAAAAATTAAATAAGAACAAGAAAGTTAGAGAATGAATCACAAAACTTCAAAATATTTAAAATTCTGAAAAAAAAAAGATGCTAATAAATTTTATCTCAGAATATTAACGGAAAATAGTTAACATTAATAATACACGAAAGATTTAAATTAAATAAGAAATGTTGTGCTAAACGTATGCAACTTCAAGTATATTCTTT
>BPLR01002845.1:0-24371 GCA_021605095.1 Caerostris extrusa
AAAGAAACAGAAAATAAACTTCAAAGTTATGAAGTCAGTGCACAGATAATAAAAGTTTTTATACTAAAAGTTCAGCAGCAACCACATTTTACAGTGTTATATTTTTATATATAAACTATAAAAACTAACCACAGTTATTTCATTTGAAAAGATATATCAGACTACATATTAAATCCTTTTAAAACAACTCTTTATTTGATTACTGAGGAAAAAAACAAATTTTGAAATAGTTTCCTCAGCAATTTCCACCCATTTGCTTTCAATTTCAATTACTTAAACAAATGATTCGGAACCATTGCTTACATTTCCGCTCTGTTACCATCTTCTGTATTCATAATCTTCCAGAAAATTCCTTAACACAATCGCCACATAGTTTAAAAGGACGCCTTTTTCGGAAACAAATAACGCTTCGAGCGCTGGGCGACAATGTATTAATGAACAAGTGGAAAATGCAAACCTAAAAACAATCAGAGGTCTCTTGAGCGTTAAGATCTTGCCATTGTTTGCTCAATTTACAACACGCCAACTCGCTCTATTAATCCCATTGTCGTAAATTGACGCATTTAAAAGCAAACTTCCATTCATCTCCAGAGACAGAGACTTCTTGGACCGATATCCATTTATCATAGTTTTATACAAATTCTTTAAAATATCTGTCTCTCTCTCTCTCTTGCCATTCCTTACTGGCTTTCTGAAAGGAATCGAAGAGCGAAAGTGCATCCTTTCTACAGACTGCATTGGAAAGACAGAGAGAGGTAGAATGGTCTCAAAAAATAAAAGAAAGAAAAAGAAACAAATGGTTGTAAAAGAGAGAGATAAAGACTTTTTTCTTCCATGGCCAGAGGACAATGACAAAGAAATGCTGTACACATATTGAGGATTAATGGGCTAGAAACAACTTTTCCTTTGTGTTTCAGGTTTGGATGTAATTCATGCTTCATTATGTCTCACGGAGCCATTCCAAACATAATGGGAAGAACACAGACTTCAGGGATTTGTGTGTGTCTTTTCTTTTTCTTGTTGTTTTGTTCTTTTTCTCGCTCGAGTTTGATGTGGTCTGTGTTTCCAAAAAGCTCAGACATAATTAAGTGTTTGCGAAAGGAATTGAGCTGTAGATTTATGTCGTTAAGGTTGATAAAGAAAGCTCGAAATCCATGTGGGTGGGGAGAAAAAATATTCCCCCAGTTTTTTCCCCTCAGGATACACTCATTCATCTTTTGTGTAACGTTGTTGCTTTCTAAATGACGCTCGTATGTTTTCACTTAAGAGCTTTGTCATTTATTTCAACATAAAAAGCTATCTATCCGTCAAAATCTTTCATACGTTGAAGTAATCTATTCATCATATTTTTTAATCTTTTACTCAGCTATGGTGTTTATTCAATGAGTTATAAAATACAATTTGTATTGTAACAGCAGCCAGAATAATAAGCTAAAAACTTTTTAGAATTAATATGAAGTTCATTATCAAACCCAATTAAGTACAGAAATGTAAAAAAATATCACTAACACATACATTCTTCTTCAGTGGTGCAACAGCCTCATTGTAGGCTAAGTCCATTTGCCTACTGGTAGATTTCGAAGCATGAGATGCTTTCTTTTACGGGATACTGTGATTAGCACCTACACGCTCAACTCTTTACAATCATATTAGACAGTGAATAACAGTTTAAAGTTGATTCCAAACCACTACAAATATCCATGACACTGCCGGAGAATCTCTCCAATTAAATTTTCATTCTATCCTAAATTAAAATCTGTGGGACCGAGCGTCAGAGCGCTAGCCATTCGGCCATCACACCCCTCACGTGAAAAAGAGAACCATTAAAAAAATCTTCCAAAATACGAATGTCAGAGCACAGATAACACGGTTTTATACTGAAAAGTTCAGGATCAACCACATTTCACCACGTTATATAAACTATCGAAAATAATAACTGTCATTTCACTTGAAAAGATGTATCAGTCTACATTTAAATCCTTTTAAAACAACTCTTTATTTGATTACTAAGGGAAAATAAATTCTGAAAGACTTTCCCCGGCAATTTCCACAAATTTGCTTTCAATTTCAATTACTTAAACCAATGATTCGGAACCATTGCTTACATTTCCGCACTGTTACCTCTTTCTTTATTCATAATCTCTCCAGAAACAATCTTCCAATACAATGGCACAACAAAAGAAACAGCTTAAATGGACGCCTTTTTTTCGGAAACAAATAACGCTTCGAGCACTGGGCGATAATGTATTCATGAGCAAGTGGAAAATGCAAACTTAAAAGCAATCGGAGGTCTCTTGAGCGTTAAGATCTTGCCATTGTTTGCTCAATTTCCAACACGCCAACTCACTCTATTAATCCCATTGTCACAAATTGACGCATTTTAAAAGTAATCTTCCATTCATCTCTAGAGACAGAGTCTTCTTGGACCGATTTCCATTTATCATAGTTTTATACAAATTCTTTTAAATCTCTATTTCTCTCTTGACATTCCTTTCTGGCTTTCTGAAAGGAATCGAAGAGCGAAAGTGCATCCTTTCTACAGACTGCATTGGAAAGGCAGATAGAGACCGAGAATGGTCTCAGAAAATAAAAAAGAAAGAAAGAAACAAATGGTTCTAAAAGAGAGAGATAAAGACTTTTTTCTTCCATGGCCAGAGGACAATGACAAAGAAATACTGTACACATATTGAGGATTAATGGGCTAGAAACAACTTTTCCTTTGTGCTTCGGGTTTTTGGATGTAATTCATGCTTCATTATGTCTCACGGAGCCATTCCAAACATAATGGGAAGAACACAGTCTTCAGGGATTTGTGTGTGTCTTTTTTTTTGTTGTTGTTGTGGTCTTTTTTTCTTTTTATCGCTCGAGTATGATGTGGTCTGTGTTTCCAAGAAGCTCAGAAATAATTTAGTGTTTGCAAAAAGAATTGAGCTGTAGATTTTTGTCGTTAACGTTGATAAAGAAAGCACGGAAATCCATGTGGGTGCAGAAAATAAAATATCCCCGCAGGATACACTCATTCATCTTTTGTGTAACCTTGTTACTTTCTAAATGACATTCGTATGTTTTCACTTAAGAGCGTTGTCATATATTTCATCAGAAGAAGCCATCTATCCGTCATAATCTTTCATACGTTGAAGTTATATCTATCCATTATAATTTTTAATCTTTTATTGACCAAAGGTGTTTATTCAAGTTATGAAATACAATTTGTATTGTAATAGCAACCAGTATAATAAGCTAAAAACCTTTTAGAATCAAATCCCTTCTTAAAAAGTTCATTACCAAATCCATTCATGCAAAAAAATGTAAAAAAAAAAAAAAAATTATTAGCATACCCATGCTTCTTCAATGGTGCAACAGCCTTATTGTGGGTCTGTCTGCCTACTGGTAGATTTCGAAGCATGAGATGCTTTCTTTTTACCGGATGGGGTGATTAGCACCTGCACGCTCAACTCTCTACAATCATAACAGACCGACACCTACGGAACCACTACATACATCCCTTTCACCACCGTTGATGCGAACCTGAAACCTGTGGCACAGAGAGGTCAGAGCCAATTACAATGTAACCCACATAAAATTTAAATATGACAAAATACACTATCCTACTGAGAAAATTTTAGAGACTAAGTGCCCGTGGAAAAAAGGAAAAGAAAATAAACTTCGAAGTTATGAAGTCAGTGCACAGATAATAAAGTTTTCATACTAAAATGTTCAGCAGCAACCACATTTTACAGTGTTATATTTTATATATAAACTATCAAAAACTAACCACAGGCATTTCATTTGAAAAGATATATCAGACTATATTTTAAATCCTTTTAAAAACAACTCTTTATTTGATTACAAAGGGGAAAAACAAATTCTGAAAGACTTTCTCCGGCAATTTTCACCCATTTGCTTTCAATTTCAATTACTTAAACAAATGATTCGGAACCATCGCTTACATTTCCGCACTGCTACCGTTTTCTTTATTCATAATCTCTCCAGAAACAATTTCCCAAAACAATGGCCATAGAGAGAATGAGTTTAAAAGGACGCCTTTTTCGGAAACAAATAACTCTTCGAGCACTGGGCGATAATGTCGTAATGAACAAGTATAAAAAGCAAACCTTAAAGCAATCTGATGTCTCTTGAGCGTTAAGATCTTGTCATTGTTTGCTCAATTTCAAACACGCCAACTCGCTCTATTAATCCCATTGTCGCAAATTGACGCATTTTAAAAGTATTCTTCCATTCATCTCTAGAGACAGAGACATCTTGGACCGATTTCCATTTATCATAGTTTTATACAAATTCTTTAAAATCTCTGTCTCTTGCCATTCCTTTCTGGCTTTCTGAAAGGAATCGAAGTGCGAAAGTGTATCCTTTTTACAGACTGCATTGGAAAGACAGAGAGAGAGGAGGAGATTTGTCTTAAAAAATAAAAGAAAGAAAGAAACAAATGGTTGTAAAAGAGAGAGAGATAAAGACTTTTTTTCTTCTATGACCAGAGGACAATGACAAAGAAATACTGTACACATATTGAGGATTAATGGGCTAGAAACAACTTTTCCTTTGTGTTTCGGGTTTTTGGATGTAATTCATGCTTCATTATGTCTCACGGAGCCATTCCAAACATAATGGGAAGAACACAGACTTCAGGGATTTGTGTGTGTCTTTTCTTTTCTTGTTGTTTTGTTCTTTTTCTCGCTCGAGTTTGATGTGGTCTGCGTTTCCAAAAAGCTCAGATATAATTCAGTGTTTGCAAAAGGAATTGAGCTGTAGATTTATGTCGTTAAGGTTGATAAAGAAAGCTCGGAAATCCATGTGGGTGCGGAGAAAAAAATATTCCCCCAGTTTTTTCCCCTCAGGATACACTCATTCATCTTTTGTGTAACGTTGTTGCTTTCTAAATGACTTTCGTATGTTTTCCCTTATGAGCGTTGTCCTTATTTCATCATAAGAAGCCATATATCCATCATAATCTTTCATACATTGACGTAATCTATCCATCATAATTTTTAATTTTTTTATTGAGCAAAGGTATTTTTTTCTGTGAGTTTTGAAATACAATTTATATTGTAATATCAACTAGAATAATGAATTAAAAACTTTTTAGAACCAAATCACTTTTTAAAAGTTCATTACTAAATCCATTCATGTACAGAATTGTAAAAGAAAATTATTAACATATGCATTCTTCTTCAATGATGCAACAGCCCCATTGTGAACCAAGGCTGTCTGCCTACTGGTAAATTTCGAAGCATGAAATTCTTCCTTTTTACGTTATAAAGTGGTTATCTCCTGCACGCTAGTGCCGTGGGGTAATGTTACACGCATTCGTAGCCTATCTTCAAGCTACACATGCTCCCCTGGGTAGTGCTAAATGAGTAACGTCAGTGCAGCCCTTGCTTATGGCATAAAGATTAAATGTCTCTATATTGACAGCTGCATTAGAACAGCATATTAGACTGTGACCAACAGTTTAAAGTGGACTCCGAACCACTACAAACACCCATGGCACCGGCGGGACTCCAACCCGAAACCTGGGGCGCCGAACGCCAGTCACTCGGTCATTAGGTCCCAACTTCATGTAGCTTTAATAATTTCTTCTTTAATAAAACATAAACGTATCACATAATTTGTTTGCATAATTTAGAAACTCTTGCATTCTGAGAGAACATCCCCGCCCCCTGCTTTCGTTTGTTGCCAGCATCTTTATGATTTAGACGTAATTACATTGACTGGAATGGTATAAGGGAGAAATAATGCCTATCTAAATGACTTGAAATTATTTTTCATTAAATTGGTAGATATTTAGAAGATTCAACGTAATCCAAGATTTCTCACAGGGGTCTTCTACGCTGCACCCATATTTTACAATAATTTTGAGTGAACAGCTCCAATCAAGGAATTTGATTGTTCGAATACCTTTCCTTTTTTTTTTTTCTCGTTCGAGAGGGATCCTTCGCAAAGTGTATTTTTCGTATCCATTCTCAGCATAGAATAAACTTTCGATATGATTTCTCTTTATGAGTTTTGAATCAGATTTCCGAATTGTTACTAGGCTGCTCTGACTATGATCATTCATCTGGCTAAAATAAAGAATTAATATTTCAGGGGTCTCCAGCTACGGCCCGCGGGCTATCCGGCCCGCCAGTGTCATCACTCCGGCATGGCACAGTGAATAGCTTATTGTTGCTGTAATAAGTTGGATAAAAAACACAGAATGATAATAACTTGATTTTATTGACTTGTTAGGTAAAGCTTAATGACAAGCATAATACGCAGAAAATTTAACTTGAGCATAACAACTAACAAATAATTGAAATGAATCCCACTAACGTTATAAACTAGCGAACATCCCGCGGTTGCCCTCGGTAGTTATGTTGGGGTAAAGAGTATCGCATATGTATATCGATGTTCGGAATGTATATATCCTGAATCAAACATATAATTTTTATCCTGAAAATCCCTCAAGAACGTAAAAGCTTTTGAGAGATTTATGTAATAAGATTTATGAAATTGTGATTTTTCACTGACAATAGTGGATCAATTTTACTTGTACCAATTATTAAAAGAGATTTAAGATTATCATCGGTTAACTGATCTCTAAACATTCTTTGTGTACTTCACTTTGGAGAATGGAGCGAATTTAGCAAGCGTATGCTAGCTCAGAGCGCGTACTCGGCGACTAATCTAGAAATTATAGATAATGGCAGAAAAATTAAAACGGTTTAGGCCTTCGGTACTTACTGGAGTAAACAGTATGGTCCTAAGGCTGGAGAGTTTGGAGACCCCTAATTTAGAGGAAAACGAATTAAAGTATTTTTATTACAATTTTTGACATATAAATAATATTGGAACATTTAACAATAATTAACAGCCTTTCAAAAGTGTTACGGTAGCAAATAAGTTTGTGACTATTTTTATTACACATTATATTTTAGTTTCTTCCCTTGAAAACAAATCTGACCCATTTCCCTTAAAGGTCTTCAGGGAAAGCATCGAAATTTTTTTCCTGTTGAATATAATGTCTTTCCTTGAGATATCAATGTGGACTGTTTTCTTTCTATAAATTTTCTTGCTAATTCATTAAATTAACATAAAAGTCGATGATAGTAGAACTATGTCATACGTGAAGAATGATTTTGCGGTGAAATAACAAGATTTCGCATCACAACATTTAATTGGAAGATAACATTTGCAAATAACATAAAATAAATCATATTATAAGGAAATAAATTATAGCAGCAATAAAAATGAAACATATGCTATAAATTAATGCTCCATCCAAAAGGTAAACAAAATGAGAAACTGCCATAATTACAAGATTAGTTGTTTTTTTAGTGTGTAGTACAGAAAAAAATCGATTGAGGGCTTGTTTGTTGAAATACTACAGGTCATCTACTAAATTTAAAATCGTTAAATATCATAAAATTGTCACTGGGCGCTAAAAAATATTTTTAAATGCAAAAACATATAGATATAGGAAATTAACCATTATACTTTTTCAATCATAACCAAATAGATGTAAATTCATTTTTTTGGATTTCTTTCTTCAGATATTTAAAAAAGTAATAATAACTTATTTGCAACATTTACCTGAATCTATTCCTTTAGATATAGCAATCATTCATTTTTATTCTTGATAAAAAAATAAAAAATGAATTATTCATAAAATGATCATTGCAGTATTCCAAAACTCTAAAACATTATTCTTATAATCTTAAACAATAATATCTAAATATTTAAACAGTTATTTTTTTTAAATAATTTTATATTATAAACATATGAGTGGCAACGATTACTTATTAAAAATCCCCTCTGCAGATAAAAACAACAAGAATAAATTGAATGAAAAACTTTAAAATTTAAAAAAAAAAAAAGCATCATTTTTTTCTGAAGACGTCAAAGGTGCGATTTTCTTCCCAATCGAATAGCAAGTAAGCAGCACTCGAATAAATATGAGCAGCAGTGGAAAGGACATCATGGCCGTTTTTCCAACAGCAATGCACAAGCAAGTCATGAAAGCACGGTTGAAAGTTGCCCAGAAGGGACATGACATCTTGAAGAGGAAAGCAGAAGTTCTGGAGATGAGGTTCAGAAAAGTTGGCAAGGAAATTATCAAGATAAAAACATTGATGGGTGACATATTTAAAAGCTTCTTTTCTATTGGCCGAAGCGAGGTACATTGTTGGAGACTTCAACCATTTGGTTCTGAGTGCTGTCTGCAAAGCTCGACTGAAAGTCAAGCATAAAACAGAAAATGTGGCAGGGGTCAATTTGAAGATCTTTGAATTCTATGTGGAAGGCGGGGATGCTCATGATCTGGCAGGGTTAGCCAAAGGAGGTGCCAAGTTGCTATCCATAAAGCAGACTTTCACCAATGCAGTAGAGATCCTTGTAGAACTGGCCACCTTACAGACAACTTTCAAAATGCTGGATGAGGTTATCAAAAGCCTTAATAGAAGAGTAAACTCTCTGGAGCAGCTTTACATTCCGAAAGTGGAAAGGACCATCCACTATATAGAGACTGAAATGGACGAAGGACAAAGACAGGACTTCTTCAGATTGAAAAAGATTCAGAACATCAAAAAGAAGGATATCGAAAGAAGGATGAAAGATAAAGAAATATTCGATGTAAGTAAAGAAGTGAAGAAAAGTAACTCAAAGTAGTGACTTATTTTTATTGTTTGATTAAAGGTAAATTATCTTTCCTTATCTCCATATTTTTTATGGTGAGGTTCTTTGGAGAGATTATTTGTCAAGTCTATTTCATGTAATTTTTCATACTCCAAAAAGTGGAAGAACCTTAGATGATCCAAAATTCAGTAATTGTTAAAATATAACTAAGGATAATGGCTAAGTGCATTTTTTGTCAAAAAGTAAAAAAATTTCATTAAAATGTTTTTAAATGTTTTCTCTCTTCTTTATTTATTTTTAAGTATTTAGTTACAATTGAGAGTACTTTCTGTTACCTGAAAAACTATTGAGTGTACTTTTCCGCTACCAGGTTACCCATGTAAAAATGTCACCAAATCAATGAAAATTATAATGTTATGAGCTATTATGCTTGGCTTGATTTGTTATAAAACCTTGGCGAATTTCAGTGCATCTTGCATGGAATTCTGTTAACATAAAGTGTCCAGTTTAGTTTAAATAAAATAGAGTAAACTCCTCATCTCGCTGAAATATATCGAACAATACAAGACGCAGTCTCAGATTGTCATACATTGTCCAATTAGCTGCTCAAGAAGTAACAACCGCAACTAATGGGAGGGATGTCACAGGTTTGAATCTGTTAGGGGCATGCATTCCATTCGCTACTTTCAGAAATGAGATAGTGATTGTGAAAGTGTCTATTAGCAACAGTCAGACTAAGTCTTAAGAGTTTCCACGTTTTCGTCCATACGCTACATAAATATGAGACTACAATTACGCCTGAAAATAACGCCCACCTGGCAGTTTGAGAGTCAAAGCGAGGTGTTTATACAAGTTATCACAATCATCATTAAATCTTCTACTTTCTGAATACAGAGATTGCACCAGACGTCTGCTAACGAATTCAAGCTTGAGTCTTCCGGCGCGTTATGCATGTTTTATCATTGGATTTGAATCATATTAAAAGTTATAGCCTCTTGCAAGCCATATTATTTAAAATATTGTTAATTTAACGCTAAGCGAAAAAATATAGGAATAGTGGACATTTTATGATACACACCAGAATAGAAACAACAATGTGGAATTCAGACCTTGTACTCTTGAGACATTATCTTAATAGGTGAAAAGTCTTCAACATGATGAAGGACATGTGGCATATTTTCCGATCATTGGAAACTATGCCACATTTATTGTACGATTCAGTTCCAGTTAACCTAAGTACAGATCCAATCACTATTCAACTAATCCTCCAACAATACGCCATAATTGTGAGAGACATATTAAATGCAATATGGCCCCAGATAACGGAATTTTGATAAAGAACTTTTACATAGTAATAAATTCATTAATTTACTTAGATTCCAAATAAATACAAATATATAGAGTTAGTATGTTATTAAGATTATTTTTGTTCAATGATAGGTCTATTTTATTTATTTATGAATTGCACAAAGAGTTCGCAGACAATCAATGATAAAAGGACATTGCCTAATACTTAGAATATTATACTAAACTTGATCAATGATAATAATCTTCTCAACCCAGAGCAATTTGGGTTTTAGAAAAATATCTCCTCAATCAAATATCATCACAGCAGATTTTTCAAAATAACGAATGAGCAGGTTCAGTTTACTTAAATATTAAAAAAACCTCCAATCTAATTTGGACCAATGGCCATATTTTTAAACTTATTAAACTCAATTTCCCTCCGTTTTATATTAAATTTTCTAACTCTTATCTCTGCAATAGTAAATTTACTGTCAAGATAACATAAATCATGCACGTTTTCTATTAATATTTCTGTCAGTTCCTCTTTACATATCCCAATTCACTCCAAAATTCTTACTGTTATCTATGCTGACGACACTGCTATCCTCTGTAAAAATAAAAATCCAAAATTCCTTGCTATCATTCTCACTAACTAGGGTCCTGTACTTGGAAAATTGCTTTAAATGTTCATAAAAACTGAGGCAATCCTTTTTCTTAAATTTTGCATTTGTCTTAGAAAACATTTTTCAGTTAATAAATCAGCATTCCTCTAGGTATCGTAATAATAAAGTTATCTTCTCTTCAGTGATCACACAATCATACCAGATGGTGTACTATAAATCCATAAATGATGCATTACCATACAAGATAGTATAAAGATATGAACTCTAATGATCAGTAAAACGATATCCAGAAATTGTTATAATGTATTAATACTTAAACTAAGTGGAAAATTTGCTGAAACCACAAACTTTATTCTCAATAAATGCAATCAAATATGATCAAAGTTATTAAAGCAAGTAGATTCTGATGGCTATCTTAGCTACATTCATAGATATGGAGATAGCAACCTCACTAAAACTCAATGATTTCATTAATAGTATTAATAGAGAAAAATAAGAGAGCTAGATACGGAAGATCTTAAAAACTTGTTGGAATTAATCGATGGATTATTATTGCATTTAATTCAATCTTCCTCAACGGTGGCATGCACATCAATACTGTTACGAATTTACCTCGATATGAAATTACAAGTTCTAAGAGTGATTCTGAACAGTTCTTTTCTCTAACATGCAGCCCAAAGAAAATAAAAGATTGAACAGACCTAGTCTAATTGTTCCGAATAGAGAAAGCTAATCAAAAGGTGTATCAAGCTAAGGTGCCTCATAACGAGTCTTGAATTGAAGAAAAAGCTATGTCAAGTAATTTTCTAGGAGAGTTATTAATTTAATCTTTTAGCAATTCTTAATCAACCACTTTTTTTTTTTCTCCCTTATTTGACAATTTCCCATTTAGTTTAATTCTACAAACGGATGATCATTTTACCATAATTACTGTCACCAATCAGTACCATTATCTTCTTTCTATGCGATGAACACGTACTTAGATATCCCCCTCCATTATTTATTCCAATATTCCCATCCGATGGAAACCTCAAATCACCTGCAGACGATAAGAATCACGATACGAATTCTCTCTCTTTACCCCTCCAAACCCCCTTCCAACATTTCGTATCAACTCTCCACCACCCCTTTTCCGTTCTCTGAAAACCACGCAATTAACATCCTCGCTTTAAGAAAGATCGTCAACACAGAACATAGCAGGCAGCAATCAATATGGCAAAGCGAAAAGACCTCATTTAAACCCATACCTTGCAGCCAATTGTAAGACGAGATAGTGGGAGAGGATGGGAAAAGTTTCGTGGCTTTAAACTCATTTTGAGGGGGAAGGGGGGTCGTTGCATGTCACGTGTCTTACATCTTTTCCTCCACCAACCACCCTCTTTTCTGTAGATGGAAGCCCGAAATTATCATTCATTACCATCTCTCTCTCTCTCTCTCACTCTGCAGAACTTGAAAGCAATCACTTTTAATGAAAGGTGCTTTTTGAAGATTGTGGGGATTGGTGCAGGGTGATCAGTGATATTTACTGCCTTGTTCTGTATCGAATTAAAGTGCATTTTTGTGGTGTGTTTGCCATGGCATAAATTATTTTGACTGTGGTCATGGATGCTTGTGATTTTAAGACATTCTTACCCTGAGGAAACTCAAGTGACATCGAGTAAGGATATTGGCTACAGCCAACAAATTATACTTTTTTTATATAAATACACAACATCCTTTGGTTGTTTGTTACTACTGAAAATGTTCCCTGCTCTTAAATTATTACTATATCAAGAGAAAAATTATCGATTCGTGAATTAATTGTGACACAGAAAGCATACTTGTTGACAAATTAATAATACAACTAAAATTACTTCAGTGTATAAAAGTCGGAATGTTGGAACTTTTGCATATATTGACAGCATTCGTATCGAAACATTAACAACAAAGATTAATTCTTTTAACTATTTTCTCCAAGCAGAACATACCAGCAATCACACTTAGCGAAAGATGTCTTCTGAAGACTTCAAGAGGATCATTGGTATTTATTGCTCATTTTCTATGGAATTAAAGGATATTTCGGGGTGTGCTTAAATTATTTTGATTATCGTAATAGGTATTCGAGATATTAAAACTCTGTTCTATTCTCCAGTCAACGAGTTTCAAATGACATCTTTGATTAAAAGCATTAGCTGAATAGCAATTTCTTTTAAGTAGGAAGTATCCTTTAGATAATTATTGTTTCTGTAAATTATTGTTATGCTAATGGAACCATTAAGATCACAGAGAAAATATGAAATCTGAGGTGACTCTTTAGAAAGGCCAGATTCGGATTAAGGATATTATGAAACAGGCAGCAAGATTGTTGACAAACGAAAAAAATAATTTGTTAGATACTGAATATTGAATTGTTTATATAGTTTTAATGGTTGATTTAAGAAAACTATAAATACTTCTAACTGGCGTGAAAAGAGATAAAGTTCAATTGTGGAGGTGGTATGCTACAATGGATGCTTTGAAAAGGAATTGATGCGATGGTGGCAGATATGCCTACAAATGCAATCAGATTTCCTGATCACAATTTTCTAGTATCATTAAGACATGCTAATACAAAGAAATTACTTCTCAATTATTCTCCATTAATCATTTCCCTCTGCTTTTCCCTTATATAATGTAATGTCTCGGCTAATACTAGACTTATGGCGGCTTCAAGAAGAGGGCCACCTTCAGGATCACGGGAACACTTTAATTATTATATATATATATACAGAATTCTATTTACAAAACATGAAAATTAAAGATAATTTGATTCACAAGTGCAGTTCCTTCCAAGGACGGAGATTTTCAAAGTTATCGAGTCTACGACAAATCTAATGCACTGGTCTGCGGTAGACCTTAACTATCACACGACGTGATTAACGAAACCACAAGGGGCTCACTTTGAAAACAGGTGGAAAACTCCGGTCTATTCAGTCACTTCAGAGAAAAGAAAAAAAAAAAACACTTTTGGTCTACTCATCGCAGAACTCTCATCCAAAACTCTTTTTAAAGATAATTCATCAAGAAAGGGGGGGGTCAGCTTCTTTCACTTCTCATTGGAGTAGACATTTCTCAACTCGTGATCTATCACCCATCACGATGGAACAACTCATAATATCTCGTGTTCAATCTGTAGTTGATTCGACCTGTGAAGGTCGCACAGACATTCGCTAATTTCCTCATCATAGATGATACCGAATATCTGCAATCAGATTTGAGTGACAGGCTGTTCTCATTAGTGCAAAACTCTGTTTGCATTTAATATGACTATCCACAATAAAGATCGCCTGCTGTCAAATTTGAGTGATGGCTCTATTATATATTTTCAAATAACATGCATTCTTCTCTCTTGAAAATGAAGTGCCAAAACTCCTCTCGTGAGGAAACAAATGTTACAATAGTAACACAACTTGTACCAATTTCTCGTTCTATTATATTAAAGCATCAATCCGTATTTTTTTTTTTATTATTATTTCTAAAATGATTATCAATTAAGTATGGTTTTAAATTCTTGAAAAGTCTGAAAATTACGGGAAAAAAAATATGAAACATAATAAAGTTAAAAAGAACATTACCACCCGGCTTCGGCAAGAACATTCACTTAATGGCATAAAATAAAAACACATCAAAACACTTTCTGAAATAGCACTCCACTGTAACAATGAAAAAAAAAAAATCATCAAGCAATTGTTTGGTCTTTTAAACCGAAAAGTCAAAACATGTACCAACATGTTTCTAGAGTAGCACGAAAAACAGAAAGAAATGAGGCAATTACCGCAGTTTCTTTTTTTTTCCTGCTGCCGCCCTCGTCTGGATTTTTAAAATTCCACGACAAAAACATTCGAAAGCGCCCTTTCTTTCCTTCTTCGAAACAAAACCTCACATTCCATTCTCGAATCTTCCTTTCTCCAGAGGATTCGAAAATGAAAAGCGCAGGAATAGGAAAAAAAAATAGAACGAAAATATTTTTCATCGAACGTAATTCAAAAATCAAAGTGACCTATTTGCGATCTCATTATCTAAAAAAGTACGTTCGAAGCACAAAAAAATGCAGAAAAAGCAGAAAAAAGATCTGCTTTCTTGAAAAGAAATGGGAGGAAATACGAATCAATCGATTTCAAAGGTTGAAGTCATTTGCTTTATGACCATGCATACATAAGCATACAAGAAAGTATATAATATAATATATATATATATGTATATATACATATAAACAGAAGCATTTCTAACTATATTGTCTTTCAAAGGAAATAAATATTCAATATAAAATTGAAGAGCAACAAAAAAATTTTCTTTTAAGTCTTTTCAAATAGGAAACATTTGCGAAAAGAATTCTTCAGAAATAAAATGTACACAATTTGTTTTAGAGCATCTCGTAGTTGATTTGCAAAAATGAATTGCTCTTTTATTACCTCTATCCTATTTATTAAATAGTATTTTTTAAAAACGATAAATAAGCAGATAAATACATAGTAATATTTTTTGTATTCTGTTTCAATTTTGTAAATTGAAATAATTTACTTTTTTTTTTTTTTTAAAAGATGTTTACATCCCAATAGATTTATACAAAAGCACATCAGTTGAAATCTTTGGAAATAAAAGAATGTTTTTGAATGTGGTTTCAGTTGCAACGTGCGTTTTTGACGTGATAGTTGATTTTTATCAAAAATGTATGGCTTTCATATTTTTATCAGTATTGTTCCTGAAATACAACACATGCATATGACATGTAAAATATAACTTTTCTTTCTTCTAAATTTGTTGACAGTAAGTTAAAATTCTACAATAGAAATCCAACTGTTTTTTAAATTTGTTTTCAAGAATATGCTTTGTTCGAGAATTGCTTCGCATTTTATCAGCAATAAATATTTTTAAAACTGCTCAGATTCTAAACGTTTTTTTTTTTTTTAATTTAAAGTAAACATTTCCAAATAACATTGCTAGTTTTTTTTTATATATATATTCGTTTTGTACAGCCTCACATTGTTTGAAATAAATAGCTTTTCAGAAAATGAAATATTACTCAAAAATTGAATTTGAATGAAACATTGGTAAATGTTATTTTGTTTAACTTATGAGCGTCTGCTTTATTATTTTTGAAAACATTGGACATTATTTTATTATTTTGAATTTATTTAGGATGATTGGTTTGGGAAAAAATGAAAATTTAAAAATTTAATAAAAATATGTTTACAGGAACAATTATAAAATTTTATATTTCATAAAAGTCTTTGAATTCGTGACAAAATATAAAGCAAAATTTATTAACTAAAAAATAAATAATAATTGTTAAAACTATTTTTAAAATATTTTTTATTAGAAATAAAAAAAATAATTGCATGATAATTAAACTAATTATCTATTATTACTTTAAATAATTATCCTTTTATATTATTTTTCAAATGGTTCAGAAATATGTTTCTTTTTTTTTTCCTTTAACAGAATATTATTTTCAAAAAGAATGAAACTGGCTTCTATTAAATTTTCTTATTAAGATTATTTGCATTTATAAATTTTCCATGATATTTGAGATAAAATAATAAATATTAATAAATTAAGATATTTATTGTAAATTACCATTATTGATAACATAACTTTGCATTTATTTTTTTTTCATTCTACTATAAGATTACCTCAGTAATAATGATAATGGAAAAAGAAAATTTCAGCATTATTCAAACAAAATGTCTAATCATACGAGCCCTGAAGTAAAAGAATATTTTTAATTATTTCTGGGAAGCAGTCATATTTGTCTTAACTATAATTATTTGTAATTAAACTAATTGATAACAAACATCCAAATGAACATCATTATAGTCATTTTTTGTAGACTGACTTGCTATTAATTGGCATCATTAAGAGCTGGAAACAAACTACTTAATATTTTTTTCTGCGGTAAAATAGATTTTTTCTACGCATACATTTCTATAATTGATCAATTTTACTACTAAAAGTCAATTAGGGAATATTAGAATTGAATTTCTAGACTTAATTACAAAGATGAAGTTATTTGTTTATTAAATGAATGATAAGTACGTCTCTGCATAATTAAGACGAACAGTATTTGTACTGCATTGACAATACTTTCATAATTATTTTGAAAAATAAAATGTTAGTACTTCATATTCTTAAAATTTTTTGACAAGGAAAAAATAAATGGAAATTGCCCTATAATTAATTGGGGTAAAAAAAAAGCACGAAGAGAAGATGAAACAGCTTGGAAATATTTCCTACTAGCATGCAATGGTTTTTAAAAGTAAATTTTTTTAATTGTTTAAGGTTTTTAATGAATATACTTTCCTGAAATACAGTATATTCGTTAATATGTAAAATGATATGTTTTTAAATTCGTTACCTATAATTAAAAAAATGTATCGTCAATTATTCATGAAAATTCCAACTTTTTAAAAATACATCTTTGAAGACATACTTTTATTGAGCATATACATGCAGGTATGCACCGAAAACTCTTTAGTAAGCAAAAGATGGTCCAAATTGTGATCCAGTGGCAATGTTCCAGTGGGAAGTATAATGTGGTGGAGCCACAGTTAACATATAGTTGGGATAATGTGACCAAAGTCGACGTCAACATGAATATGCTGGTGGAGTGTATATAAAAATTGCTCATTGATTTAAAGCCTGAATATACAAGAGTATATATTCTGGCGAGGTGGTCACATTAATGTGACAGGACTGTGTATATATAAGAGTCTTGCATCGACATTCAAGCTATCCAGATATAAATTATTGGGTTTTCTCCCATGCAACAGGTAGATGTCCGAAGGCAGTTGCCCGTAAAAGTTCTAATGGAATCATCTGTTTGTTAATATCTCGTGATATATGAGAGGAACACAAACATAATGTCTACTGATATAGAACAAGGGAAAAAATGTCAAAGGTGACATTTGATTTTTAAAATCTGAAATTAAACGTATGAACTTATTATAATTATTGAAATGTAAGATATTCAAGAGGTTGTTGCATTACTGCTTTATTCATCAAGCGATATGTTTTTATATTTTTTTATCTATTTTGTAACCGAAGGAAAAGACATAGTACAAATCAAAAGAAGGATGAAAAGGCTGGAATAAAAAAAGCAATTTTTTCCCTCAATATGCATAAGCTATCCATCGTCTATATACATTAAGAAAAATTAAAGATGCCCTTAAAAAAACCGACAAGAATAAAAATATTAACTTTCACCTCACGTTTTTTTTTATATATGAATAATGGAGAGATAAAAAATAAGTTTAGCATTTCAACACGGAAGCATGAAAGTGACTAATTGTAAGTGAAATTTATCATCAGAGATCGTAATGACAATTTTGGAAAGAAGGCTCTTTTAAAAAAATAATAATGATTCGGGATTGGCCATTTCATCCATCTAAGAACAATAATATTCTGATTGAAAGATGATTCTTCTGCAAAAAAGGGGAAAATGGCGCATAAAAAAAGGGCTACTCGAGCAAAAACCAACACTTTTTTTTTTAGACAGTCTTCCTTCCATATCTTTATCGATCGCACGTTAAGAAAGAGATTAGTTTCCTTCTGGCCCGGAGGATAAAAAACTTTTGGAGGGATATTAAGAAAAAGATGGAAAGTAAATGTCTTTTATCGAATGTTTTTTGGGCACGAATAATTATGAAAATCAGTATTTAAGCACTGGAGAATGAAAAACCGAATAAAGTAAAGAAAAAAAAGAAGTGATATTTATCATCAAAGATTTTTGATGGTGGAGTGTTTTTTTTTTTCTTCTAAAACTACCGCAGTTTATCATGCTGTGAAACATTTCATTTTTGTCGCTTATTTGCAGTTGAAGTCGATTCTTTTGTCTTTTCTTTCTCAATTTAATGCATTGATTTTTTTCATAAACTTTTTTTTTGTGGGGAAATAGGCATTCAATTGTAAAAGATTAAATGGTATTGTTTTTTAAATAAGCAGAGCATGAAATTTCACGATCTTTTTATTGTTATTACTGTGCAAGGAATATTGCTTCCGTTGTTATTTGAACTACTTTAAAGTACGCGAAAAATATTGAAAATTTTTATGAGTTTTCCTATCGTAAAAAAAAAAGAATTTATTTCATAAATAACTTAATTTTATAATCGTTGATAAGGCATATTCACTAGCTTAGTAGAACACGTTTCAATTTCCTGGATGGTGGCCTCTATAATCCATGTTTTGAAAATAGGTTTATTCAATGGCGATTGGAATAGAAGATTTCTCAGGACTAATAAGTATCTGAGGACTAAAACAAAAAACAACTAAAACACTCAATGTGTTTTAGTTGTTTTTTTGGGGGAAGGAGTGCAATGTAGACCTACCTCCTAGTGGTGCACCCTGGGCAACGTTCTAAACGGCTAAGTGATCTACAGTTTTCGGCATGATCGTCCAATTGGCCTGGGTGTATTTTAATGGAATGCTGGTGACTTATCTCAATCAAAAAGAATTGATCTAGTGAACATCTGCATCACATTGGGATTTTCGATTAACCAAACTGCCCTCTTTGTGATTTGGCAGAACTAATGAACCGAGCTCATCTCCATCGCTGCTTGGCACATCATGGCTAAATACTGGCAAGCTAGAGAACTCTTAAAGGCAGTGACTTCGGTCAACTTTGTTGAACTCTTCTGTATAGATTTTCTTTTTTCTTTGTTATTCTGTGTTTCCCTCTTTTTGTATTGCTTCGCCATTGGAAGTAAAAAATGTTGGTTATTTTCCCTCCAATATAGTACTATTATTTTCACGTCTATACCTAGGGATTTTAGCCCTCTACCAGTAGAAAAATGTGGGTAGACATCGGGGGATCATGTATACCCCGAATATGAACCCATGAGGGGTAATAGCCCTGAATTTGTTTGTTGTTGTTGAGTATCCCATAGCCCGTACTCAGTGATTGAAAGATTGAAGGGAAGGAAGCAGCTTCTGCCCTGAATTTACATGTCTTATAAGATAATACCAGGAAATTTGACAGAGAATACTTACCTACAAAACACTTTTCTGAAAGTGTAACTCATCCCTTCATTCCTTCACCCTTCCTGCGAAGTGTGGTCAACCAGTATGTTAATCCAGAAAGAAAAGTAGGATTATAAAGTTCATGTTGCATCCCAATAGCTCAAGTACCTCTGATCAAAACCAAAAAAAAAAAAATTTATCAATATTACGAATTTTGAAAAATCACTTCCATTTCTACTTTTAAAGAAAGATGTTCCTTTTTTTAACTATTTAAGCCAATGTTCAATTTGTTGTGTTACTTTTGCTTATGATAAGGATAAATGTTGTTCCGGTGTTTATATTATCCCTATGATCCAGGGGGAAGTGTGCAATAAATGTGGAATTCTATTCACTTTAGTGACGGCACTGCGCATTCATGGCTTTAACACATTTGTAGACTAGATGATAAATGTAATTAAGCGTCTAGTAATGGACAACTCGTAAATGCGGATGAGTTACTTCTAATAATCCTCCTGGAATGCATAACTCCACACCACCATCACAATCCCATTGCTAACGATCGACCGAAGTTGTGTTAACTATTATAAAGAGATTATACACAACTAGTGAGGTTATATTACATGTGACTATCAGCGGGAATGCCACCACATAGGAATAAAAACATTTTCGTAGACTTCGTTGGATAATTTTTCTTTAAAAGTAGTAGGAAAGGAGAACCAAGCAGGAAGCTATAAATCTTCCAATTCTGACAACTTTGGTGAATGACTGACCGACTTCATTTCGATATCTAAGTTCTTGTCATAATAGAGATCCTATAGAAAGGGAACAGTCCCACAAAGACGCGGGGGAGTTGAAAATAGGCTTCGAAGAAATATATCATTTTGTTGGCAGTTTCTGTAGAACGAATACGGTCACTTTTTGTCTTTAATACGTCATATACTACTGAAGTGAGATTTTTGTTTTGTTACAGTTAGGTAATTCCTTTGTTTGAATTAATTTTACAGATTAGGTGTTCTAAAAAAACACTTTGACAACGTTAGCAAATTGTATATTAAGTTTTATAAATTATTTTAAAATGCATGTAATAACACTTGTCTTGCTCCATTCAATGAGTTTTCTCGATCAACGCATTCCAAATTCAACTGTTACACTAACACCGCATCCCAATTTTTTTCGTACAGTGTTTTCGTATAACATTTCTCTTCGTGTATTCTAGTTTCTTCATTTCTCAAACTCTGCAATCAAAGCACTTTATGTTTGTTAGATGTTTGTTTGACTCCCACTGTCTTTGACGACAAATCCCTAACAACTTTCGTCATCTGCGAATGCACGTATTGCTCTCTTCTTTTTGCCACCTGAGATGAATCTCCATTTTTTTTTTTAAACTCCTTCCAATGCTAATAAAATTGCAAATATGCCCATGACATTAAACAATTTCCTACAGATTTCACTCCTGGCATTCAACTACACTTGCAGCAGCCTTCAGGCTGTCTTCATACATTTATGTGTTATTTTGCAGAGCATTACTGTTAATTTGTTATATAAATCAAACTGTATAATATTTCTCAGTTCTAACAAATGTGAAATGTCAATAACATCAGCAAACCTTATCAAAAAGTTTATCCCTTTGAAGTTAAACAAATGATAGTAATAATAAGCTAAATTACATAGACAATGAACGACGAATAGACAATGCATATATATGTGTGTGTATGGATACATGCATGTGTGAATGTGTGCATAGTTTTCTATTACGTAAATTAGAGGGATAAAATATACAAGAAACTTGAAATTGTGAATTTAGCTTGCCGACATCTATTGAAGATAATCTCCTGTGAGGGCAATGTGCTATATTAGTAAAATTTTCTAGTAATAATTAACTTAGAACTGTTTTTCCATAATAGAAATCTTATAAACTAAGGAAAAAGTCTTATTTATAAAATTAGGATTTGCAAAACTCAAAGAAAAGTAAAGTTGGTATTTCTTTTATCAAGCAATTAATTTCCTTAACTGTTTGATGAATGCTTGTCATTAGAGAACCAATGTATGACAGATGTTGTTTTCATACGCATAAAATTCATCACTACATAAAACATTCATCACTAGAACAGCAGAGATGTTGCAAATTCAGCATTACCAGGAAGCGAGGTTAACTTTTTCCCTACATTATATTACCTTAATTTTGAACAAATATTCTCTGGGGGTGATATCTAGGAGTTCGCATCGTTATCTCCTGATCCCTCAGAAAAGACTAACTAAAAGGATGCTTTGTCTACAGAATTATTGTACTCATCCACATCATTGACACATGAATTATTAGTTCAGCATCAGCTTTTCGACTCTGAAACCCAACATATTATTCCTCACATCGCTTTGACCCTCTTTGTAAAAGATTTACAAAACTCAAAAATGTGTTGTAAAAATGTGTAGAATGTATATCTTATTGTCCCATTCTTTTGAGAAATTCATTTATATGTCAACAGTTTTATTCTTTTCTCTCAGTAGTCAGACATTAAGTTTGGTAAAATTAAATATTCAGTGCATGATACGCGCTTTCATTAATGATGTTAACTACATTTTTTAAACTTTTATATTAACAGTTATATTGTTTAATATAATATCAATGTTCAGAAATGCCTCCAATACAGAGATAGAAAAAATTATATTTTCAATTCAAATATCTATGGTCACTTGAGCTTGTAATGTCATATTTTTTGGTTTAGAACGAAGTTTATACTTTGCTAGAATACTTGTTAAATAGATTATTAATAGAGACAGCGAGAAAGTAATGTCTTTACCTAGTAGTTAGATGATGGCCGAGTAGCTAGCGCTCTTCCGCTCGATACCTTGAGTCCCGGATGTTTGTAGTGATTCGGATTGTAATGGTTCGGAATCCACTTTAAACCGAAGGTCCCGGTCTAATAGGATCGTAGAGTGTTGCGGGGGTAGTGTTACTCGCGTCCGTAGCATATCTTCAAGGGTGCCACTGGTGTAGTGCTAAGTGAGTAACAGCGGTGCAGCCCTTGCTTATGGTATAAAGATGTCTCTCTATTGCCAGCTGCATTAAAAAACAACAACGGTAGTTAGAGGCAAAAAAATATGAAATCTATTTTTATATTAATCATCTAAGAATCATATCATCTATATATATATATATATATATATATGATGGGATACATAGTTGATGAGTATAACAAATTCATGAATGTGATACATTGTTCTACAAAATATAGAAAAACATTAAAAGGAATTAAATGTTAAAAAAAAAAATGTTAACTTAAAAGAACATGTAGAGGAGTTGAAAGAAATAATAATGGAGAAATATTCGCCTTTATTTATCGTTTGACATGGAATTTTTATTCTTTCACACAAGAACTTCTTTAGCTCTGCAATTCGATTCCAGTCCTTCATACCCCCTTATCACAAAATATTCTCAATTTTCTTCTCGCTTGGCAGCTGAAAATTGCATTCGCGACGATGCGATATCACGTGACTTGTTCGTAGTCACTCCGGTCTCGAAGAATATTTCTGCATTGTAGAACGTTTTAAAAGCCTCTCGAATGGTGAAATATTATTGTTGAAAAAAAGAGCGTTTGTTCACTCGAAAGGGTTGCCGTGTGTGTTTTGCATTAGGAATAGTGCCCCCTGAGAATTCATCGCCAACTCTTCACTTTCTCTAAGCCAAAAAATAGGCCAAAATTATGAACTATCGTTATTTACGTATTTGCTCTTGGTTTTCTTTGCTAATATTTTGAGATTATGTTTTTGAAGAGGATAGATATTTTAAACTGGTGTAGAAAAAGTGTCCAAATGTGTGCGATTGTGTCACATTATTCATAATGATATACATACACTCAAGAGCCAAGAAACATTATGACCACTCCTACATTTTGCGATGAACTCGCCTGGATGACGTGGAAGGCACGTGATCAGGTGGAAGTGGTATTTAACTGGTATTATGGTGGTATTAATCCCATGCCAAGGCGGGGTGAAGCTGTGTGAGCGCAAAGGTGGGCCAACTCGTTATTGACAGGTGGTCATAATGTTTTGGCTTTTTTGAGTGTATAGAAATATACATATATACGTAATATTTTTCATTATGTAGAATGCTTGCAGTATATTTTCCATTGCATACAAATAAATTATTATTTTATAAAAATTTGTATATTCAAGAAAGAAACCTCTTTCTTTATAATTTTTATTAATGAAAATAATAGGAATCAGCACGTGAAGATATATATATATATATATGTGTGTGTATTGGCACTAATGGCCGAATCACTGGCGCTCGGTACCACAAGTTTCAAGTTCACGTCCCGGCTTTGCCATAAATGTCTGTAGTGGTTCGGAATACAGTTGAAACAGTAGGCCTGTCTAATATGACTGTAGCAGACGGACACATAGGCATGACGCACAGAAAGTGGGGAAAGTGTTTGAATAATTCCATTTAATGACTTTCACTTGAAAACTAAGTTACTTTTACGTGCAATGTATATAGAAAAAGTGAACACTAACACTCATAAAATAGTTTTTCATAGTTATTACAAATCTAATCCCTTTTCAAACAATACAAGGCACTTTCAATTTCTTTTAACATTGATGAAATTCACCCGTTCAAATATTTCTAATTCTTCAAAAAACCCGTCCATTGTTTCAAATAGTTTTTGGGGTTTTATTGCATTCATCAATAGTAGTTCTCACATTCTTTAGAACATCATTACAGCCATTTTCTTGCACAATTTTTGGGGAAATTGCTTCTGATTGACTGGAATAGGTGAGTAACGTATTTGCGCATTCCGTCATCACCACAATATCATGCGCTACTGTGGTTTTGTTTATTTAAATTGTTACTACAAT
>BPLR01002846.1:0-46456 GCA_021605095.1 Caerostris extrusa
GTTACGTATTGCTCTTCAAATAAGTAACATTTGCAATTTCTAAAATTGCTATTCACAGGGTTTGGAGTAAAATAAATTGTGGAAAGTAGAAAATATACGGTCTAGTATATGTGATACCAGACCCATTTACAAGCTACATTGAAAAATTACCAACTCACTAAGCTAACACTGAAGACAAGTAAAGTGTCTCATTGCAATTGAAAAAAAGTTTGGAGTCGGTTAATATTAATCTTCGGAAAAAACCCCAAGAGTATTTAAAATTCATAAAGAAGCAGATATGAAGAGAATAAAAAAATAATATTCTGAACTCTACGTGAAAAATTCGGATGTGAACAAATCTTTTTAAGCAATCCACACGCCAATAATGTCTCTGTACATGACATAAAAACCAAGAATCTCGTGAGTCTCTTTATAGGGTAAAGTGCTTTTTAACATCTGCAAAGAGTTGAGTATAATGTCATGGACTGTTATCATTGAATATTATACAGAAATCTAATATCTTTCATATCACCTTGTTGGAGGGCAAAACGAAAGTTCCAAAAAACAATATAATGCTACCAGCCATGTGTCTAAATCAATAATGGATAGGATTAAAAAAGGAAAAATTGTTTTACCATAGTCGAGCCTATGTCTGACTTAAACACACACTTTGGAAAACCTGTGGGATTATTGGTCTAGTTTATAAACGAAAGCAATACACTATGTTATTCGGTATGTGGACATGTGAATCGGACATCACCGTTATGGACAAAAAAATATTCCGAGATGTGCCATTAAAAATTTATTAAATCTATTTATATCATATGTTTCAAATTAATAAGAAAATAGTGGAATAAATATTCTTAAATTTAATAAAGTTTTTTTTGCCACATATTATTTTATAATTTGTAAAAGTTATCTGTAATTTTTTTGTTTTATTGCTGTCATATTTTTTTATAAATGATTATGCTACATATAAATTGTGGGCTTTTATTTAAAACTACTGACTTCTACTAACATGGCGAGTAGATTTAATTTTGATTAAAATATTTCATCATCTACTGGAGCAGCTATATGTCTCATGATCTTTTACTTTCGTAACAGACTTTAAATATGTTAAGCATGATAAAGTATAAAGAGGAATTGTGTAAAGAGTTATATATACACGTTGTTACAACAATTTCATTTGATGATTTATGACATAAAAAGTTCCAGAAATTTTACTGAGTATAGCACATTTTTTTTCTTTTGGATACAATAACATAGTCCTTTTCATTAACTGTTTTTTGACTTGAAACGAATCCTTTCTGGGTCCACAGCTACAGAATAGCCTCTCACTGTTGCCCATGCGTACCGTAAACGTGGCGACTACCCATAGGCCGGGGCCTATATCCGAGTGGGGCAAATTCAGACTTATCCTTTTGGGTGCTTCAAGCCTTTGTACCGATACAAGGTCAAGGACAAAAAGATGGTGCATTTTTTAGCCTTGATCCTGACTCATTGGCTTTTTTTTTCACGGGGTTTATGGACTTGGTCTAGATGTTGCTGTCAACCAAGTGGAATAAGGCATAACAGCCGACTTGAAGGATCTTGAAGGGCAGATGATAATTCTGTATCTGAAATTTGCAACGAAAATCAGGTTTCCACGTGAAAGTTTTTCTTGTTTTATGGTAACGATACGCAAATACATTGTAGTTATCTCTTATAGTAAGTTCTCAGAAGACGTTTTGCATCCCACCATTTTCTCTTTGGTGTACTATCCGTTGAATGCATTATTGAAAATGCTGTAATTATTTTATGATTAACATGATTAATTTTCTTATTCTTATTAATCCCAAAGTCACAATCATGGTAATAAAATGAATTAAATGAAAATTTTCTTCATTTTAAGTAAAGAAGAATATATTTTATATATCGCCCTTTAGTTTTTTAAGTGTACTTTTGCTAAATGTTTTTCTTACAGAAATATCCAATATGTCTTTGAACGTCACACAGCTTATTGTTTAATATAGTTTTTAGAACTGTGTGTAAATATTATTTATACAAATATGATTAATATTATTTATATAAATATTGCTCATGTTCATATTAATTTAGATTTACCACCGTTCATTTATACATGTATGGATTAAAACCATTCCTTTTCAACAAAACCTGCAATTTTTGTTTTGTCTGTAAAAATTATAGTTTTAATATAAAAGATGCTGAAAAAATTAAATAGACATACATTCTTATACTTTTAAAAGCAAAACTATTTGCATTTCACTTTCTGCAACATTTGCCGAGCACTATTTTTATGTCACCTTAAAGGTGTTTTTGGGGAATAAAAAAAGAAAAACTCTTCAGTATTTTCCTAAAGAAACTAGGAAAACTAGGATTCTTTACCAAGTATGCAGAAGCATAACTCTCTACTCTTCCAACCAAAAAGGAAAAAAAAAAATAAAATAAAATAAAAATAAAACATTTTGGGGATCCTTTCTTCTTCAACTCTTTTCATTCCTCTACAGAGTAAAAAGGAGAAGACATTAAGCCTAAATGATTATTTATTTGTTTACATAAAAAGAGACTCGCATTTGTTATGCGTTTTTCATAAGCAACCTTATGGCTCCCCATAGTGTAGTAGTCACCATTGCAACGTATGAGCCCATAAACTCGAAAAAGGTGAACCGGTGTTGTTTTTCTGGGCCAAGTGTTTAAATGGTTCCTGGCCCTTAGAAAATAAAAAAAATAGAATCTTTTTCTGGCAGGTTTAGAAGAATAGAATAAATCTCTCTTCTTTGTTTTTTCTGAATGCTAAAGTTTGCATTGTTTCCACGAAATAAAAGTATAATTGTGGTGGTTATTTGCTAGTTTAAATAGCGAAGAGTTAATTAAGAAAAATAATTATAAAAATCTTGAAGCAATAAAGGACTTACTTAACTTTTATTTAAAAAAAAAAAAATAAAATATTTGTCATGCTCGTAACCGTAACCCAAGTTTTCTTTTTTTAGTTTTTCGTCTGTTCTCATTTCGTGTTAATTAAGTGAATAATCTTAACTTTAAGGTTAAAAACTGAATAATTCTGTTTTGCAAATTAAAGGAAAAATTATTGAAACAGATAATACGGTTGCAGTTATTTATAAAAAACAAGACATTAGGGAATATTTTCCTTCTCCTAATTATCATAAAAACAGTTGCAATGAAATAAAAATAAAATGTAAATTTAATAAAGAATATCTAGGTCGGAATGTGAACTTAAAAGTAAGTAGACACAAAGTATTTATTTGACACATATTATTTTACTGAGCAGTCTTAAGTATTGCTTTTATATCACAATATTTTGTTGCATAAAAAGGTTTTTAAATAATTTTAATATACGGAAATTAGTTATTAATATAGAAAAAAATTCTCTATAATATAGGCATATTTATTTATATAAATAAAAAGTATTATTTTTATCTTTAATGTATGAATGACAAAAGCAAAGTATATATAGTATAATTTAATTAATAACCCAAGAATCACCATTAAGGGGAATTTTAAAATTTCTGTGCAGTTCATAGGATTTTTAATAAAATTTGCTGTGTTTTTGTTTTATAAAATTCATTTCTTTTTAAATATTGGCATCTAAATGTATTTGAAGATTTCAAATGAAGTTTAAAATATGTGACGAAATAAATATTGAAAATAAAGAAAAAGAACCATGGGAGTTGAAAAGAATGGAAGATAGTTTTTTTTTATGATAGTAGGCAAAATGGAATATGTTTTATAATGACACGGGACGAGATAAAAATAATTACAAATGTTTCTGAAAGCCTACTTCTTTTATTTCCATAAAATCGTTCATTAGACAATTTAATTTTTAAATAATATAGTTTTCAGGCACATTTTTCCTTTACAATTTACACATTTTTTTAATGTGTCCTACGGTAATGCTTTAATGATATTTTGAAATCAGGAAAATGTCATAAAATACAAAAAAAGGAAAATTTTTAGTATTAGAAATGACAAAGAAAATAGGTGAAAATGAATCAATCGTATGCAAATTATATACCACTTGAAATTTACCTGATTTTCCTTATTTACCTAGAAGTTTACATTTTTCTGACAGCATGCACCGGCAATAAAATAATGCCTTCCTTATTCGATAATCAAATAAGGAATTATATGATTATCTAAAGTGTATTTTACAAATTATTGAAATATTACAGCTACAGTTTTAATACACTGACTACATCGGTATATGTGAGGACTGTGAAAGTGAGAGCCCATTTAATACTAAATGTATCAGAATAATTTTTAATACTTCGCTATTATTATTGTTTTTGTCATATCACCTGAAGAATACAAGAAAATCAAATACCATGGTGCTCCCGAATAATATTGGCTATGACTTGATTGCCAGCTCGGACTACAAATCCACATCCGAGGGATGGCCCAGACAATGCATGGCGGTTGTAACAGCTGGGCAATCAAAGACATGATGATGAGTAAGCTTGACATCAGGCAATTGTCAAATTTTTGGTATTTTTTAACGCCATCAGAAGAAATTTTCATATTTTTGTGATGTCTTCATCCTTAATCACATTAAGGATGAAACACCACAAATTCGTTACACTTCGTTATTATATTTCTACAGCTATAATAACTGAATACACATATCGTTTTTTCAGAATAAAAATAATTTTAAATCTATCATATATTTTTTAAATAATTAATCCTTTTTCACTTTCTTTTATTTGAATTTTTTTTTATTTGTAAATATTATTTTAAATTTACTAAATTTCTGAAATATCTTGTTAAGATATAATAATTTTGTTACTGAAATATCTTGAAAAAAGATATAAAAATTTTTACAATTTTACCTTTCTAGGATCTCCACCAAAGTTTTTGATGTTTTCTTTGACCCACTGGAGGGCACATAACTGATCCCATAAGCCATAATTTCCTTTGGAATCGGGTGAGAATGTCATCTGTTAGAATGTCCAAAGCCATGAACCCGAGTGTATAGAGTCTGTAGTTCATGGACACGAACACCATGTTCATTTTCTTGGCTAGTTTCGCAGTTGGGCTGATGCCAGGTTCATTTCCATTGCCAAACTGAAGGAATCCTCCATGAATCCAAACCATTACTTCCAGGTTTGACCGCTGGAAATGTATGATGAAACTTTTATATTATAAAACTATTATCATCAGGTTATTATACATAAACAAATTGACTTTTATAAAATATTTCTTTTATTTCAAACGTCAAGAATATGAAAATTTAAACAAGGAACATGAAGAAAATTAGAAAATAAAATTAATACACATCAAATGCATATTTAGATTAATAATATATATATATATATATACACTCAATACATATAATGTATATACATATACACTCAAGAGCCAAAACATTATGACCACCCCTACATTTGCAATGAACCGCTCGGATGACGTGGAAGGCACGTCATCAGGTGGAAGTTGTATTTAACTGGTATTAAGTGGTGGTATTAATCCATGCCAAGGCGGCTTGAAGCTGTGTTGCGCGCCAAAGGTGGGCTAACACGTTATTGACAGTAGGTCATAATGTTTTGGCTCTTGAGTGTATATATATAATAATAATAATAATAATAATAATAATATTTGAAGTACAAATAAAAAATTGAACAAAATCGTTCCTTTAACAGCTCTATTCTTTATAAGGCTGTCTCAGAAAAAGACAAAACGCCTGTAAACGATATAAATGTTCTGTTCACAGATTTCAATGATGCTACAAAGCAGACTACGTGTGATATAGTAGAAACATACTGATAAAGAGTATTTTTGCAAGTAAGTCGTGAATGAATAATAATCAGAACTGAGATACGGTCAAATGTTGTTGATTATCTAGAATACTTCTGCATGTAATAGAAAATTATTACAATAATTCAACTAATTATACCGACAGACACGATCGCATTGCAGATGCTAAAAACGAACAATATACATAATAATGTTTGCATGTATAATGTTTAAATAATTTAACTAGAGCCCCATTTAGAATTATTCATGATTTAATTAGAAATTAGATTAAATAGAGATAATTAGAAGGCTTTTACATTATGCATGCTGTGAGGTTCTAATTCCAGATTTATAAATTCGTCAGTCCATTTATGAAAAGTTAATTTTTTTGCTTTTATAATATTTTTTCTACTTTTTACAAGAAAAATATATATTTCACTATCTTCAAATTTCTTCAAACAGATTCTCTCCCCACCACCAAAAAAAAAGTATTTCAAAGTATTTTTCTGGCATCAAAAACATCAATGATCATGTGTCCCCAACCATGTTTACAAATTGAAATCATTCTACAACACCTTATTTTTGTGTTCGCAATTTCTCTTTTTATAGGAGTTCATATTATGATAAAATCATAAAAACAATGTAAAGTTTTCATTAAAACCTGCTATATTACTCTCTCTACTTTATTATATTTCTATATGAATATCTTACGGACTTTGATGATCAATATATAGGTATTGCATTGATTACATTTATAAGATTTGTATCCATATTTAAAAATATATTTTGCATGGATATGACTTACATAAATTTTATTTTATTAAATTTTAGATTTAAGTTCCTTTAAACCTTCTGTATCCACACTATATCAGATTGACATATTCAACTAATGTCAGAAACATGAATTTGTAAGTTTAAGAATTTTGAAAAATGTTTCCAGCCAAGAATCAACCGTCGTTTCCAGAGGGAATAGAGTGACTTCCAGTTTCTGGTAGAACTTAGATTGTAAAATAAGTTATCCAACCAACTACTAAACCTAAAAAGTGAAAATTTGAACATTCATGTTTCTGACACATGTGGATGATTTCATAAGAATTCAAGAACAAATACAAACACATATGACATAGTGAAAATGAAAATAATATAGAGAAATTCCTATCCAAATTTGCCCTTCGCAAAAAAAACAAAAGTAAATTTTTAATGATTGCAAGTAAAAAAATAAAGTATTACTATTCACGAGAAAATATTATTAATTCCCAGAATTAAATGCTGTAGAATACAATAAAATCTATAGATTAAATATTTTTTTTTTATAATCTACGCTTTAAATTAATGTACTTCAATATTCAACGAATCAAAGAATTTAATCAATCAACGAATGCACTTCAATATATTCCCCAGTACTAATACATAGCATCCAAATAGTAGTAAATGTAAAAATAATAATTATCATGCTAAACACTTACTGAAAAAAATAAAATTTATAATCTACATCCATAATATTTCAAGGCCTTTGTTACCAAATAGTATAAAATATCGAAATTTTTAAAAGATCAGAAAACTCAATCAAGTAGTACTTTTATTTTTAACAGCTTGTAATTTAATTCTTCGAATGTTTTAATGTTTTCATTATATTCAGGAAAAAAATACTTTACAGAATTTACAAAATTTAATTATTTCCCTTTAGTTTATTTAAAAAAAAAAAGTTATTTGTTCAATTCCTTCTATTAGCTTGCACCTCCCTATATATATCTTGTTAAAATTTTCAATCGTTCATACTAAATAGTTTTTATTCATCCACACAAAAGTTCAAATATTTTTTTGAACTTGTAGTGGATGACAATTGATGTTAATACAGCTTTTTCAAATATTAATTCAGTAATTAAATTTAATTAATTAATTTTAGTTTTTTTTTTAGATTTAAGTTGCATATATCTCTACCAATAGATGGCACCAGATATAAAAATGAATTAAAAATTTTATAAAGGATTTTCTGCAATATAGTGAAAAAAAGTAGTAATTGAGTTAAAAAAAAAAAAAATTAGGTTACTTGTTTTAAATAAACTTTAACTCACTTGTCATTACTTTAATACAAAATGAAGCTAGATTTAAAGTAGTTAGAATGCATGAAGATTAAATTGCAAATTTTAAAATGTTTTGAAGTCGTAAATATTTATAAGTTAGAAATAAAATTTGGGGAGAAAAACATGTAAGAGAATTGTAGTAATAACTTATCTCTATTCAAATTCACATATTTATTGAATAAAAATTCTCTTGAAAAATAGTTTATAAATCATTGGGAAAGGAGAAAAGTATGGCTCCTTGTCATTTTCCGCACACGACACTAATATGATAGCATTTCCGTATCATTAACCATTTTTCCGAATCATTAAGATTTTCTGATGTTTTGCGATAGAAAACTAAAAATGTAACAACTTGCGATAGAAAAAACATTTTTTGATAGTTTAACGCCACTTGATGTTTAATGGGGACTTTACTTGAGAGTTTTCGTTTTCATTTATTTATTTATTTGAATTTTATGCATTAACATCCTTTACTTTTGACATCCGAAAACTGCTGTTTTTGTACCGCAAATTCAATGCTGAAAGCAAAGTGGAATAAAAAAAAAAGAAGTTTGAAATATTCAAAATATGCACATTTAAATTTCTTTTGTTAGGTTTTTCTTAAGCGTGATAGTTTTATATACACCACATAAGCTGATAATTATGTGAGCTAAAAATAACAATTGTGTCAGATTATAATTATCTACATAACTATAATCTTTTTAATAGTTGTATTATGAAAATTTAATTATTAGTGGGATTGTAATGTGTTCAGTTAGTTAGAAAAATATTTATAAAAAATTTTCAATTTAGTAGTCGTTATTATATGTCATAGGTAATGTGCACTTAAAATTTAACTAATATATGTAATTAGTACTAAAAGTTATACAGAAAAGTCTTTTATAACGTATAGATTAAATAACATAAAAATTGGTGAATCATATAATAAGAAACTATATTATTAATATGTATTGTCATTTGGTAAATTTACACCTACTAAAAAAATTGATTTTTGTAAAATATCTCTTAATAAAGAAAAATAAAGTTAAATAAAGAATATAAATTTGTTTTCTATTAATATAAATCTACTAATTCTACTAGAAAGTTAAATATATTTATTATTTTTATATTATACAACACTACAAAATGTAGGAATAACTAAATATTTGCATACATTAATTTTGTTCCTTGAAAGTTTAAAATATATGACACTAATTTTACAACTAGAGAAAAAAAGTTGATTTTCAGATTTGGAAATTTCAACATTTTAAAAATAGCTAATTTGAAATTAAAGCAATAATTTTTTATTTTTTCTAATTGAATTGCAGTGTGTTTATAAATAATAAGAATTAATATCGAGGGCCACTAAAAACATTTCTTAATATATCTGTGATTTTGGAATATTATATATTCAAGTTAAAAAATGAATACCAAAATGTAAACGAAAATAGTTAATAATAATTAATTATTATACTAATTCTTAGGAACAGCCGTATTTATTTAAAGAATAAAACTATTGATTAATGTAATTAATTATTTTTTCTGTAAATTACCATATAATATTAAATTTTCTAAAAATATTATTATTATTTTTTGTTTTTTAATATTAGTAAAAATAAATTATTATTACTTATTCATACTTATTTAATGTTAAATGTATCATCGAAAAAAATATCCAAACTTTTTACAATTTATCAAAAATTAAAATACATTTTCTAAAAATACATTTGAAAATCTTAATGTGCAATTACCATCATTTTCAAAATTTAATTCAAAATGTTATATTGAAATAAAAGGTGTTATCAGACACTTTTATAAGTTGAGCTATTAGCAAAATCATAGCATTATTCCAAATCGATTAGTACAAGGCGGCAGGAAAAATGTATAGAAACAGCTCAAAATAATTTTTAAAATTCTGGATAAATACTTATAAAATATGTGGACCGAGTTTCGAAACTCCCTTTTCAACACGCAACCGGAAGATTTAATGCCCATCATTTAAATTCCCCTCTGTGAGAAGTTGTGTTAATTTTGAACAAGTACGAATGATTTAAAAGGTGTAAACTTTATATGTATTTTGTTTATTTCAAAACGTTATTATAATTTCATTCATGCAATCTTTTTGTTGCTATTTCATCAATCATGAAGTTAAATGCTAAGAATTTAAATACAATGCCTTACACGAATTTAAGTTGGGAAATAAAAGAAACAAACTTAAATTAAAAACCTCGGTTAGTCATATACAATTTTAATCAGGGTTGGGAACACTGTATTTCGTAGATGTGAAAATTGCCCATTGATGTTTATAAACATTTAATGATTTTTTTTTTTCTTTTTAATTAGAAAAATAAAAAGAGGAAAGAAAAACTATTTTAATAAAAGATAAAAGAAAAAAATAATAAAAGAGTTCTTCATTTTATTCAGTGAAAAATTACTTTTATATAGCTGATATTAAATTAAAATTAATAAATGATGCAATATTGCATTAATATGTGATACAATACAAAAAAAGTGATTTTTATGAGGCAATAAAAATACTTTTTTCAAAAAGTGCTTTTAAAAGGACTAATTGTATTAAACGAAATATAATATGAACTTCTAAGTATTAGAAATTTTTTGGAGATTGCTAATCATCCAATTGTCATTTCTTAACGCACATTTGAATTTGATTTTGGATGAGATCAAATTTAACCATATTAAATTAACCATATTGCAAAAGTAATTCATATACATAATTAGCTCATCTGCATAGCTCATTTGCTGTACTAAATATTATGCTATTAGCAAAGTGTATCCTTTAAAATATGTTCATTCTATTGTTACACATCACTAAGTCATCCAAGAATGGAAGTTGAAAAGATATAAAAGTAATGCATGTATTTAAACACGTCTTGATGAAAAACAAATTTTCAAATAGGTATTTTTATATATATTTTGACTAACGTAATAATAATGTATTCTTAAATAAATATTAAATTTTCGTTTTAATGTTATTTCCTTTTTTTTTTTTTTGATTGAATGTCTTCAAAAGAATCGTGAATGTCTTCAAAAGAATGTTTATTTAAAAAGTTTTACTGGATGTATATAAAGATTATTAAGATTTTGAAATTGGAATAATTTTAACTGGTTTTGATTTCCTTGTTTTAAGGAACAGATTTGCATTTTCAATCCCTAATTCTAACTGAACAGAAATTAAAAATCTGTTTATGATTACGAAAACTCTGCTTTGAGGAGTCCTTCCATAATGTTTCATGAAGTTGGTAACAGTGCAAATTTACACATTTTACATATACATTTTCATTTACCCTTATATTAGACAACAAAATTGGGCTACTAAACTGTTTGTTTTAGTTCTTTACCTTAAAAAATCAAAATTAGGGTGAATTTCTTTTGTGTTGTATTATTTTCTTCGAAATTAACATTGGAATAAAAGAATATATACATATATGTAGTGTAAATACATGATACCAAAATTTGATCACATATGAATTATTCTTATAAACTTAAATAATGTCCATTAAAAACCCTGTTTTGTTACTGTAATTTAAAAATTTCATTTCAACATATATGGAAAGCAACACTCACAACACAGTAACTGTAAAATACCCTTTTATGCAAGAATGACCTTCAATTGATATTGGCGGTATGTGCTACATTCATTGCTTTGAAGCATAATATCGACATTGATAAAGAATTGATTGATTTGATAGTCTCTAATTGAAATTCCATTTAGAAGAAAGAAAGTTCCTAAACTTTCAAGGACATCTATTCATTGCTTGCACAAGAAAAGAGATAAATTTCACTCATAAAATTTCCAACCAACATATTCTAAAAACTTCCAATGAAATAATTTATTATCATTCAAATATAAGGAAAGCCATATTATCATCCTTCTTATTGATTTTGTATATTCAAAATTCATTTTTATAAGCATACTCATAAATATCTATATAAACATATCTACAATAGTTTATGTAGATAAGCGTTCTGATAAAAATTTGATATGAAAAGAGAAAAAAAAAGAGAACATAAAAAATTTACATGAAATGAGAGATTTATACAAATTATCCTTTTTCAAAAATATATATTTAAATATATATCATAACGTTACATTACTGTATCTCCTAATTTTTAAATTAAAAGAAACAAAATTTATGAAATATTTCAACTATATGCAACTAGTGATTAAAGTTTCATTTACAAATGAATGCATTGCAAATAAAAAATAAAAATCACCAAGTATAATTCTTAGAAATGTATTAAAAAAGATTATCAAATATGCTTCTGTGAATGAACCAAGAGACTGAGAAATATATAGCTACAGAATTTCTATTTTCTGAGAATAACAACATTAACTATTATTTCAGTCCCACAGTTCTAAACGAAGAATGATGCCTCCCAGCGTGCACATAAATGAGAATATTTAAAAATCTCAGTTGAAGAGCAGCATAATGTCAAATGTAACGCCAAGTTTTCTGTTCTCAAATATTTATGTTTATTTTAATATTCTTCGGGTCTCCTTTCTAAATATTTGAATTTGCAGCGTTATTTGTTGTAAATATTTGTCTAAGAGCTGAAATTTTTAATATCCATACAACAATCCAAATATGTCAGCAGCGAGACTTGCATAACACTTTTCCAGCGTATTCTTTGAATTTATTGGTACATTTCTGAATCAAGAAAATAATTTATTATATATCACATATCAACGTAGCGAGATAGTGAAAATGTAATAAAATATATGGAGATACCATTCAAAGTTTGTTTGTGTTTCGGCAGATGTTATAATGCATATGCATGTTTAACTAACCTATGCTTGATATAGTTTTTAATAAATTAAACAAAGATAGGATGACCATACTAAGTGAGATACATTATTTCTAAGCTGTGATAAAACTATTTATTATCTAAAGCAGGGGCCAAACTACGGCCCGCGGGTCCGCCAGTGTTATCAATCCGGCCCGCGACAGCGAATAGCTTAAATGTTGCTGTAACAAGTTGAATAAAAAAAAAAAAACACAGAATAATAACAACTTGGTTTGATTTACTTGCTAGGTAAAGCTTAATGACAAGCATAATATGCAGAAAATTTAACTTAAGCATAACAAGTAAGAAATAATTGAAATGAATCCCACTAACATTATAAACTAGGGAACATCCAGCGGTTGCCCTGGGTAGTTATGTTGGGGTAAAGAGTATCGCATATCTATGCATATCGATATTTCTAATGTATATATCCCGAATCAAACATATGATTTTTATCCTGAAAATCCCCCAGGAACGGAAAAGCTAAATTAACGCGAATGAAACTGCGGGTATCCCCTTGTAAAAATCTAATGAGATTTATGTAATTATATAGATAATGGCAGAAAAATTAAAAACGGTTTTGGCCCCTTGGTACTTACTGAGTAAACAGTATGGCCCTAAGGCTGGAAAGTTTGGAGACCCACCTAAAAAACTAAGGTTGTTAATGTTTGGAAATCATGTACCATGATCTAGTGCCGGGAAGTTAACATCTGTGGATCATGACCTGTTCATTTGGACCAAACCTGTCTGCCTGCTCGTAGATTTCCGAACAAGTTTGGTTTGGTTTGTTGGTCATTTAATGCTCCCTATAGGCTAATTAGACCGGGACCCGCAGTTTAACTTAGATTCCGAACCACTAACACACATCCATGCCACCGCCAGGTTTTGAAACTGAAATCTGTGGTACCAAAGACCAGAACGATGGCCAATTGGCTACAAGGCCACGTTCCTAAAAAGGAGATGGTTTCTTTTACGGGATATAGTTATCACCTCTACGAACAACGCTCTACAGTCATATTAGACCGGGAACTACGATTTTAAAGTGGATTCATAATCACTACAAACACACATGGCATCACCGGGACTCGATTCCAAAACCTGTGGTACGAGCACCAGAGTGCTAGTCACTCGGCCTTCAGGCGCCAATCTAGGCCTAACAATAATCGGCCAGCATTAATTATCTATCTACTTGACCCATTATATTTATGATTGATATGATATTGAATAAATCAAACAAGGAGGGTATGGCAATGCTATTAGAGATATTGTATTTTAATGCTGTGTTAAAAATATCACTAATCAAACTATTACACTCATTATATATTAATCTAACTATCACCTTTATTATATATTAATCTAACTATCACCTTTATTATATATCAATCTAACTATTACATTTATTATATATTAATCTAACTATTACGTTTATTAGATAATAATACAACTATTACGCTTATTAAATCTCTCATTAGACTATATGAGTTAAACTTTCTCTAATCATGAGCTTTGATTAAATTTTTCGTTCAAAATATCGAGTATGAGGATTTTTCTTTATCATTACGATGATACTATCGATTAATTATCTATCTCATCCTTTATTAAAGATGTGTTATCGATAGTAAAATATAGTTAGCCGTTTAACGTGGCGAGTAAATATCACTTATCAGCATTACAACTCTCTCCATTATCGTGCGTCGTACAGATAAAATAAATTATTTTATTGTTTCTGCTATCGCACAGTTCTCTAAAAGAGTTCTTGGTTACAAAGGATTTTTCTTTCATTACAGTGATACTCTGTATCAAAATTTAAATCTCATTTTATACTTTTGATACTATTATGGAAACATTAAATGGAATACGCTAAGCTAACGGATTTAACATGAGGAGTAAGCATTCCTTATCAGTAATATGAAAACTTTTTTTAATACGCTTTCATTAGTTTCACCTGTATGTTTGTAACTGACTCTTTGGGCTCGATTTTGCCCTACTTTAAGAGATCAGATTTAATTTAAACGTTGTAGACTTATCAAAGACCGACGACAATAAAATATTTTGATAAATTTATTATCTCATTATGATTAGGATCGCCAGGATTAGTGATTTTATTTTAATTTATGAATAGCAATTTAACACGTTCAGAATGAAAGTACCAAAGACATTCAAACCTACTTGGACAGCGGCACAACGATAACGGGCCTGACTACGATCTGGAGATTCCCTGTTCGAATCCTGCTGCATCCTCGACATATTCGCATTTAGCCTTTGTTTTTCTCACAATTAAATTATTGTGAGAACTATAGTTCCAGTCCTCCGTATCGGAACCTCATTTAAATATTATAGTGTAAAAACACTAAAACTCTAGCTTGATTAACTCTAAAGCGTGTTTTTAAACTAAAAATTTATCTTTTACTTTTTAGTTTGATTAACTCTAAAAGCGTGTTTTTTAGTGTTTTTAAACTATAATTTTTTATCATGCATTGTTCTGATAAAACAGAGTTTAAATTTTTTTTTTATAATATTTTTTTATATCGCTTACCAAAATTTTTTTTGACACTGGTGTTAAATTTATAATTATTACTATGCATATGAAGGAATTTTAAGGGGCCTTGACCCAAAACGGTGTCGTAGATGTTTTTTCTCCATTGCATTGACACTGAGTGTTATCTTCAAGCTTACCGTGCCCCCAGGTAGCGTTAAATGGGTAAATCGTTGCAAACCTTGCTTATTATTTTACTAGAAAAAAATGGATTGTATAAAGAAATTTCTTTCAGCATGGTTTTAAATGCATTTTCTTGTCAATGATACATTAATATTTGCAGGAAGCAGAAAACAAACTTAATGTATCGTTTACATTAATATAAAACCTAAATTGCAAAATAAAAAAAAAGAAAATTATTCTCTTTCTTCAATTCCTTCTATTAGCTCACACTCTCCCTATATATATCTTGTTCAAATTTCCAATCATTAATAAAAATACTTTTTATTCATCCACTCAAGTTCAAATACATTTTTTTTTCAAAACTTGTAGGGGATGACATTGAATGTTAATACAGTTTTTCCAAATATTAATTCAGTAATTAAATTTGATTAATTAAGTTTAGTATTTTTTTTATTTAAGTTGCATTTATCTACCAATAGATGGCACCAGATAAACTTAAAAAAATGAATGAAAATTATTTATAAAGGGTTTTCTGAATAAAAGTAGGAATTCGACTTTATTTTTTTTTTTTTATATTACTTGTTATGATACATTGTACAAAATAAAATGTACACATGCCGAGAAATTTCCTTTTATTTTAGTAACGTTAAATTTTAAATCCTATTACTCACTGAATATGTGGAAGAATCATTTAACTGTGCACGTTAAGCTAATAGATTTTACGTGAGAAGTAAACATCTGTTTTATAAAAACTATCCATTATAATAGATTGTATAACTAAATTGTAAAATTTACATTCCCTCTAATTTCCTTGAATGAATAGATACCTATATTTTTTTCACCGTGAATTTATTCATCTATTACCGTGATGTTAGTATTAAATTTTATAAGTTATTTTTCACTTCATTGAATAATCCGTTTCACATTATTATATTGTATATCTTTTTTCTTCAATTCCTTATATATAGCTCACACTCTCCCTATATATATCTTGTTCAAATTTTCAATAGTTAATAAAATACTTTTTATTCATCCACGAAAGTTCAAATACATTTTTTTAAACTTGTAGTGGAGGACACTTGCTGTTAATACATTTTTTCAAATATTAATTCATTAATTAAATTTAATTAATTAATTTTAGTTTTTTTTTTTTTCAGATTTAAGTTGCATGTATCTACCAATAGATGGTACCATATAAACTTGAAAAAAAGAAAGAAAAATTATTTATAAAGAACTTTCTTCGAATAGATTGAAAAAAAAAAGTGGGAATTGACTTTAAAATCATTTTTTTATATTACTTGTTTTATTTAATAAAACATACCAAATTAGATTATTTAATATGATCAGAAAGCATCATCATTATAAAAGATGTGGTATTATTTGTATATGTTGTTCAGCAGAGATATGAACATTTTGCTCTATATGTTATCATACATTTTAAAAATATAGAATTTTCGCATATTTTTTTTTTCTCTTGTTACAGTGGCGCTAAAGGTACATCTTAATTTTGCACAGTTATAAATTATTTAATGCTAAGAACCAAAGCCAGCAAATTCTGGAGTAAGCTAAACTAGTTGGAGCAAGTATAACTAACAGATTCAATATGAAGAATAAACTTTTTATCTGTGTTAAACAAATTTCATGCATACATTATACAAAAAAAAATATTCTCTATTATCAGTTTTTTGTACAAATAGAATTTTTTGCATTATTAAGAGTATTTGTGAGCCTGATGGCTGAGTGATAACGATCTGGCACTCGATGTCACAGGTTTTCATGTCCAATTCCTGGCTGTGCCATGAATGCTTGTAGTGGTACGGAATTCACTTTAAACAGTAGGTCCCGGTCAGTTATAATGTAAAACATTGGGCATAGGGCGGACAACGATACCGCATAAAAAGAAAACATTTCCTTTCTCGAAATCTGCCAGTAGGCAAACGGCAGTAACCCACCATGGTGCTGTTGCGCCAATGAAGAAGAATAATTTTTCTTCGATTTTAATCCTGCTAAATTTTTCAATCTTATTCATCAGGGTTCAAATGTTTATTGAACGGAACACGCTAAGCTACTAAAATTAACATGATAAAAACTATGCAAAAACTTTAAATACTTTCACAAAAATTAATTTAAAAACATCCTTTTACAAATAATAAGAAAAAATATGCTTTTTGACTTAAAAAATAATTGATCATGATTGTGCAAAAACTTTAAATACGTTCACAAAATTAATTTAAAAACATCCTTTTACAAATAATAAAAATATTTTTTAAAAGTTAATTTATATTGTACAAGTAATTGACTTACCGTTGAATCCAGAGATGGTGTCCAAACATTGAGGAAGAGACAATCCTCGCTGCCTTCGTACTGTTTTGTGTAGGGGTTGAGTTGATAGCATTTGGAACCGAAATGGAATGCCTCTTGCGTTTGATGTTCGTCACACCATGCACTGTCGACCCACAAAGGCACTGGCTTCCTCCACCGCCGGGTACCAATGGGGGGTGTAGCATACGCTATTCCCTGTAAAAGACAGAAAATCAGGTTTTAGTATTATTATTAGATAAATAACTGTACATGTTGAATACATTTGAAATGAAGAAAACTAGCCAATAGATTTGGAATAAGTGAATGTTAGGGCCGGGTATGCGAGTGATTTTGATTGTGAATTTTGATTCATTGTTCATGGATATAAATTAAATTATTCTTGAAATAGTTGCGTGATATTCAGCTACTATATTTATTATAATTTGAAAGACAGCATTGCACAACTGCAGCATATAACACACAAAACAAAAATATGTAAAAACTCTTCACACGACTCTCTTTTCACTTTCTCCCTCTCCCATTATCGGTTCCAAAGTCTAACTGGCGAGGAAAAACGTGCGAAGTCCAAAGTCTGACGTCAGAGTAAACACGTCCTTCAAAGAAGGAACTGTCAACTTTGAACTCTTCCCCGTTGGCTATATTTTGTTTCGGGAACACATGATGGATACTTACTGAAAAGTTTAAATAAAATACGATGACTAAATCTAAGTGTATAGTACAGTAACTTCCATGTAATACATTTGAACTACCAGATGTGTTAGGTGAGAACAAACATTCTGTAATTTACCAATATAATTTATTTCATCAATTGCGCACAACTATTTGCTGTAGTATAGTATTACAGTAAAAAAATTTGTAAGATCTCAAATAAAGATATTAGCAAGGGCTATTACTATTAAAATGAATAAAAAGGAAGAAACAAATAACTCTGGCTAAATTATTTGTAACATCAACAGCTACACACATGATAATACTGAAGTGAATAAGTAGCATTAAAAACAAATGATGATGTTAAAAAACTAATGGAGTATTTTTGTTACAAATAAAATTTTTAAAATGGTTCTAGTTGAAGACTTTTAATCCGTTTTAATTAAATACATACTTCAGTATGTCAATTTGATCATTATTTTAAACAGTGTTCCGTGATTCCATTTATACATGTATTTTTTTTCCCTAGGAAACTAATTACTCTTGTAAAGGGAAAAAATACCGTATTTCGAACTAGTTATTTATTTTTTTTTAACTTATTTTTTTTTTTAATTTTCATTTCATTATGGGAAAATATGAAACGTGGGGGAAAAAAAGAAACGCAGGTCTACAATAATCAGTTTGTGACATTAATTCATTAATTTCATACCTAACAAAAAACACAAAGAATAAAATAAATAACTTTTAATATTTCTTTGTATTTTATAAAGCAATTAACTTTTATTTATGTGCAATGTTTGTATTGTATTTAACTTTCTAACTGTAGTACTCAAAAATTACATTGTTTATATTCTGGATAGAGTTTTTATTATCTGAGTAAGTAGTTATAAATTACGACTAAATTTATATTAGCCATAATAAATATTTAAATAAATGCCATAAAGCTGATTAAAATAGCATTAATGTGTTCTTGCTATAGTTAATATATGCATGTAATCATCTAAAATTAATTGTATGCCAAAGAAATAATATACGTTAATCAAAATGCTAATCACGAATGTCTACGTTTTATTTTATTTTTTTTCCTTTTAAGTTAAGATAATATTCCTTTAATTAATAATATAATTGATAATATCCTTTAATAATGTTCCTATTAATTTAAATAAGAATAAAAATATCAATGGTTAAAATAGTACTTTATTTAAAATGCATAGTAAAAAAAAATCATAGATTGCAGTAAAATTCATACACCAGTTAATTTAGTAATTTTATAATCCATATTATTATTCATATTTAAATAAAATAAATGAATAAAGTACTTATATTTTACAATAATAAAAGAAGTATATTGTATTATAAAAAGTTCAAGATATAAAGAAAATGCTTGAAATAGAATTACATGCTTAACATCTACACCTACACATATCAACTATCATTTATTTAAATAGTTTTTAAGTTATTGTTATTGAAGTCCTTTTTTATTTTAATATTTTCTATCAATTTTCAAAATACCTGTTACTTACTAAACTTTATTAAGGTATTCAAATTAGCTAATTTTTCAATCCTAAGATCACCATTTAAACTCTACTTTTTGAAACACATTTTTAAAAGAGCTTCTACATCATCTGAGTACCGCTTAAAGAAAAAAAACTAATATGCAAAAGACACCCTCCAAATTGAAATCCATTGAGAATGAAACACATATTTTTACAAACCTTGTAGCATTAAATTAATGTTATATACTTTAATTAGATTAAAAATAAAAATATCAATAGATAAAATATTACTTTATTTAAAATGTTTAGTATAAAACATCATAGATTGAAGTAAAATACACATCTCCATTAGTTTACTGATTTTATAACCAATATTTTTATTCAAACTTAAATTAAATAAATGCATAAACGAACTTGATTTTTCAATAATAAAAAGAGGGTATGTATTATTATAATAAATACAAGATATAAAAAAAAAATGATTGAAAAAGAATTTCATATTTAACACCAATCACATGATGTCATTTATTAAATAGTTTCTAAATTAATATTATTGAAGATTTATACTTCATTTTAACATTTTTATCCATTTTCAAAACACCTTTTCCTTATTAAACCTAACCTTATTAAGTTATTCAAATTAGCTAATTTTTCAATCATATGATCACCATTTAAACTCTACATTTTGAAACACATTTTAAAAGAGCTTCTAAATCATCCGAGTACCTCTTAAAGAAAAAAAAGAACTAATATGCAAAAAACTACCCTCCAAATTGAAACCATTGAGAATGGAACACATATTTTTACGAACCCTGTAGCTGAATTTATCGCTAGCGATATTAAAGTAGATATAAGTTCCGCATTGAGAAAGAATGATATCTTGATAAAAAGGGAACAAGTTCTCGCCATTAAATATTTCATACTTTGGATCTAAAACGGAGCTACTCTCGTTCCCAATTTGCCAGTAAATTTAACATCTCCGCTTACAGTGTGTCCCACGAGGGCTGGTAGTAATACCCCCTGATATTGCTGGAGGATTCAGGAAATGCCCTATGGAACGCGTTCCATCAACGATATTTTGTTTATTTCCTATATTCTTTCTTCCCTTTTTTTCGTTCTCCCAAGTACAAAAACGTAAGAAAATGTGAAACAAAAAATGGGGACCATATATATAATTTTTTCTCGTTTAGACAATGATGTTCAAGCTTTAAAGAAAATGTTTACATGTGTTGCAATAAAAATTTAATCAAGTTATCGTTTAAGTTTGATGATGGTGTTAGTTTATTGTGGATAGCTTGTTTGGTTTGATGAATTGAATATTTTTTTGTTTTGCCATTTTTATTTTTGGCACACTGGTTTATTTCAATTTTATTTGTTTTTCGTTAACAGTTTATTTTGGAAAAGTGTTGATGTTAATGATGTGTTGTTATATAATAATAAAAGTCGTACTTTTTGTCTATCTTGACATAGCTATAGCTATAGCTTCCTAATAAAGTAAATTGAGCTTAGGGACCGGGGTGAAAAAATGGGGACCATATATAATTTTTCTCGTTTAAACAATGATGTTCAAGCTTTAAAGAAAATGTTTACATGTGTTGTAATAAAATTTTAATCAGATTATCGTTTAAACAAGTGTTTTGATGATGATGTTAGTTCATTTTTGATAGTAGGTTTGGTTTGATGAATTGAATGTTTGTGTGCTTTTAATTTTTTACTCATTGGGCTTATTTCTGTTTTATTTTTTTGAAATTTTTTGTCTTATATAGAAATAACAGTTGTATTTTTTTTTTATTACCATATTATCTTAGAAATAAAATTATATATTTGTGTTCATAATGAAGTAACATGTGTTTGGAGACAGGAGTAAAAAAAAAAATGGGGAACGTATATACTAGTGTTTTGATGATGATGTTAGTTTATTTTTGATAATTTTTTCGGTTTTAAGAATTGGTTTGTTTTTTTCTAATTTTTGCACATTGGTTTATTTCAGTATTATTTGTTTTTTTGAAATTATTTTTTTGAAAGTTTTTATCTTATATAAAATACAAGTCATACTTTATTCCTACTTTATTTTTGTAGAAAAAAATTAATCACTACTATTTTTTGTGATAATAATGAAGTAAATTGAGCTTACATTGAAAATAGGAAGCTGTAAAACAGCTAAACTTCATATGTATTGAAATATATCTTATTTTTAATTTTTCTTTCTTTAAAAAAATTTATTTAATTTCTTAATTTTTTTCTTTTATTGAAAATAGGAAGCTGTAGTCAAGCTTAACTTCATAGATATTAAAGTGCATATTATTTTTCATTTTTAATAATCTTGTATAAATAGTGTGATTTAATATTATAATTTCTGGAAGCTAAAAATTGGTTTATATCTTTATCAGTGCTTGTGGAATAAAATTAATTAAAGAGAAATAAGAAAGGCAGAAAGAAAGAGAAAAAAAGAAGAGATTGGAGATTTAGAAAAAAAATACTTATCACTTATACAAAAAACATGAAAAGTGGAATTTATAATTGTTTCATAACAATACTAGCCTTTTAACACATTGTTGCATATTCAAAATTAAATGTTTGCAAACTATTTTTGGAGTTGATTCAGATGTTATATTTCTGAAAAATTATTTTATCAAATTCAAAAAAATTATATTTTTAAAATAAAACTAAGCAACTAATTTTAATTAAAAAAATTACATTTATATTTTTAATTAAAATTAGTTGCTTAATTTTATTTAACATTTGTACTATTATTAAAATATATAATGCATTATAAGTGCTAATATTATGCATTATATATTTAATTAATTTTCAGTAAGTTCGCTTTGCAAATACACATCTTTAAAACAAATTAATTGTTAATAAATTTTGAAGCTGATTTTTAATAATATTAAATATTTAATAATTCAATTTTTAACTTGGATTACTCTAAACATTGCTTTAATTATTAATTGAAATGTAAATAAAATAAATAATAGGTTTTATTTATTCATAATGATGTATCATTTGTCAGAATAAAAATGTTGTCTACTGATTTACAACGTTTTATTTAATAGAAATTTTAAGCCAATATTAAATTTCTAAGCGTATTATGGAAAGAGAAACTTTAAAAATAATTTTTTTAATTAATTATTAAAATGTAATTTGCGTTAATTACATTTAAACTCTATTGATCTTGTATTTTCAATTCAATTAATTAATTAATAAGTAAAATAAAAAACAATTCTTAGCAAATCAATTATACCTGAGAAACCATGGCTTGCAGATGTAGATTTTACATTAAAATACAAATTTAAAAAATTTGTTTCAATAAAAATTCATTTACGTTTATAATCTATTTTGATGATGAATTTAAAAATATAATGATTATATATACTGTATTCATGACATTTAGAATTATTGTTAATAATCTCATTGTTATCGAGAGAAAAATAAAATAAAAAATAATATTTAAATAATAATAGTTTAAGCTATTTGTTCATAATGATGTATTGTGTTGTCAGAAAAAAAAATCCTTCCAAATGGCTTCCAACGCTTAATGGCTTCCAACGCTTATTTAATGCAAATTTTAAGCCAATGTTGTGTTTCTAAACATATTATAGAAAAAGAAAACCGTTTAAAATATTATATTAGCTAATTATTAAAATGCAATTTGTATTAATTACCTATAATCTTGAGCTGGAATTTTCAAAATAATAATAATAATAGTATATAAATTAAAAAAACCATTCGTATCAAATTAAATATACCCGTGAAACTGGTACTTAAGATTTATATTTTATATTAAAAAATACAAACTAAAAATATATGTACGCTTATAATTTTTAAGATTTTAAAAATTTTTTAAAAGTGATGTTTTATTTAATTATTATAATAATAGAATAATAATATCCTTATTTTTCACGACATTTGGAACTCTATTCAATTGTCCTTAATTATTTTTGCTTTAATTAATGTTATGCAGAAACAGATACACAATTTTAAAACGATGTAAATAAATTAAAAAATATCATTGCCAGAACAAAAAATGCTACTTAATGACTAAAAACATTTATTTAAAGGGAATTTTATACCAATATTAAATTTCTAAACGCATCATAGAAAGATAAACTTATAAAAATGATAATTTTAGTTAATTATTAAAATGTAATTTGTAATAATTACATTTAATTATTCTAGAGTTGAATTTTAAAATAAATAAAATAAATTTAATTTCTTTGAATCATTTGAAAATCTATTCAATTATTTTTAATTATTCTGCTTTAATTATTGTTGCAGAGAGTCAAACAAAATTTTAAAATATTCAATTAAATAATAAGTTTTAATTGTTCGTATGATGTATCGTTTTGTTAGAACAAAAATATTTTCTGAGGACTTACAATGTTTATTTAAAATAAATTTTAAATCAGCAATATATTTCTAAACGTATTACAAAAGAAACTTTTAAAATTATTATTTTAATTAATTATTAAAATGTAATTTGAAGTAATTAAATTTAATAATTCTAGAACTTGAATTTTCAAAATTATAATAATTAAACAAAGAATGAAATAAAATAAAATAAACCATTCTTATCAAATCCACTATACATGAGAAACAGTGATTATACATTTATATTTTATATTAAATACAATAATAAATTTTATTAATAAAAATTAATTTACGTTGATAATCTAGTGTATGATAAATTTAAAGACAACTGTGTTAAAGGGATACTTTTATTTAATCATAATATCAATAGAATTATAATAACCATCATTTACAAGACATTTGGAATTTTATTCATGGCTTTAAAATATAAACTTACTTCTTCTCATCATTGTTGTAATACAAATAATAAAAGTCATTTCTTAAAATTTTTAAATTGCAATTGCATTCATGTATTCTCCATTATATGTTTACATATTTTCTTAATTTAAAAACAATTATTTTTCGTTAACGACAGTGACATTGGTGTAATGGCATTTGCCTCTCTTATAACACTTGGGAATCAATCCATGGCTGGGTTAATGAGCATTTTGTTGTTGATTTACGACGTCGAATCCTTTCCAGTCATCATTATCTGGAAGAGCCAGTTCATTAGAATCTTTTTGGTACAAAAGAGTGCCCGATTTTAAATGCACTAATTAATAAGCAATTAAGAGGGGATTGTTGATAAGGGATTGTGAGCCATCCATTTCGTTAATTATTTCCTCTGTGATTTTTAGTTTATATATTTTAATGTTCATAATAATATGTGCAAAAGAACATATTTAGTTAACTTTACATATCATTAAAGAATTACTTAATTTTTAAAATTTATGTATGAGTATTATGATTTATAATTGATTGATTATTATGATAATTAATAAAAGCTAAAAGTGAATTCCAATTTAATAATTTAATAATGTTAGAGAATTATTGCCATAGATGATAGTAATAATTGTATTAATTTGTAAATTTACAAATATTTACAATTTGAATGTTACCTAAATTTTTTATAAATAATAATATCCATAGTTTTCACGACGATTGGAATTTTATTCAATTATTCTTAATTATGCTGCTTTGATTATTTTTATCGAGAGACAAATAACATTAAAAATAATTTTAAATAAATAATAAGTTTTGTTTTTTCATCACGATGTATCGTTTTGTTACAACAAAAATTTTGTCTGATGAGTTACAGCATTTTTTTTAAAGGAAATATTAAACCAATATTATATTTTTACATATATTAATTAAAATTATTAAGATATAATTTACATTAATTACATTTAATCTTTTTTTAGATTGAATTTTCAAAGTAACAATAATAAAATAAAGAATAAAAAAATTAAATAAACCATTCTTATCAAATTACCTGTACCTAAGAAACAGTGACTTAAAAATTCATATTTTATATTAAAATACAAATAACAATTATTTTCAAATAAAATACATTTAAAAATATAATCTATTTTATGATGAATTTAATAATAACTGTGTCAAAAGAGATGTTTTTTTTAATGACTACAACAGCCTTTTTTTTTTTGTTTCAATTGGCAAACACTTAGACACTGAATGCTTTAAAAGCACAGATGTTACTTTTTACCCATTTGAAGATAAGCCACGGAAGTAACAAGCACTCTACGATATTAGGACCGAGACCTACGGTTTAAAGTGGATTTCATCCATGGCACCACCGGGCCTCGAACCCGAAAACCTGGTACCGAGCGTCAGAGTGCTAGCCACTCGGCCATTCAGGCCCATAACACTATAATAATATTCATAATTTTAACGACATTTGGAATTCTAATCATGACTTTTAAAAAAAAATAAACGTTATGGGCCTCATCATTGTTGTAATTTAAATAATAGGGGACATTTTCTTTAAATTTTAAGACATCAATTGCATTAAGGTATTTCTTTTATATGTTTACATATTTTCTTAATTTAAAAAACAATTCTTTTTCGTTAACGACAGTGACATGAGTGTAACGATATTTGCCTCTCATAACACTTGGGAATCAATCCATGGCTCGGTTAATGAGCATTTTGTTGTTGATTTACGACGTCGAATCCTTTGCAGTCATCATTATCTGGGAGAGCCAGTTCATTAGAATCTTTTTGGAACAAGAGCGTCCGATTTTAAATGCACTAATTAATAAGCAATTAAGAGGGATTGTTGATAAGGGATTGTGAACCATCCATTTCGTTAATTATTTCCTCTGTGATTTTTAGTTTATATCGTTTAATGTACATAATAATATATGTGTAAAAGAATGGATTTAGTGAAATTCATAGACCATTGAAGGAATTATTTTTAATATTTACCGATGAGTATTATGATTTGAAAATCGTAATAAAATCTAAAAATGAATTCAATTTAATAATTAAAGGGTCTAATTAAGCGTCACTGGGCTATTGGCATAGTTAGATGCTAGTAATAATTAATTAATGAAGTCGCTCTGAACTGAACTCTGGTTTCTGAACTCTGAACTGAATTAATTTAGAAATTCACAAATATTTACAATTTGAACGTTACCTAAACATTTTGTTTCAAAATTCTTTTAAATAAAACAAATAATTAAGCAGACATTAATATAAATAAATTCTAAATATTAAATATATTGCATATTTCACCAAACAAAATATTTGAAATATATTTGTTTGTTTGTTTCGTATAGAAAAATAAATAAGATAGAAACAAACCGGGAACTCTGAAGAAACTAGAATATTCTAGTTACTTCTACACTAAACTTATTTTTTATATTTCTGATGGCAGATTATAAACAATTAAAACAAGATACAAGAATAAAGGAAACAAGTAACACATAAAAAAAAAAATTTAAGTCAATTCTACTTTTTTTTTCACTGTATTGCAGAAAGTCCTTTATAAATAATTTTCATTTATTTTTTAAGTTTACCTGGCGCCATCTATTGGTAGATATATACAACTTGAATGTAAAAAAACCTAAAATTAATTAATTAAATTTAATTACTGAATTAATATTTCAAAAACTGTATTAACATCAAAAAAAAGCGTCATCCACTACAAGTTAAAAAAATGTATTTGAACTTGAGTGGAAGCATAAAAAGTATTTTATGAACGATTGAAAATTTGAACAAGATATATATAGGGAGAGTGAGAACTAATAGAAGGAATTGAATAAAGGAAAAATGTACACAAAACAAAAAAAAGTTGCAACAGAGTTCACTAGTGGTGGCAGTAGATCTACCTGTTCGTAGTGCATCTGGTAACACTTTATATTGACTTTAAAAAAGATCTAAGCTTGGCAATATGCCTCTCCTTCCCGGCAATATATCTATATATATATATATATATATAGTTTTTAATAGTAAGAAACTGGAAAATCAGGAAGGAAAAATACTATATATCTAAACTAAAATCATAAATTGGGTATATTTAGATTCACGCAATATATACATACATTATGAAAAAAGCAACATTTGTGATGTAAATATAAATTTATTTTCTTCTTCTACAGAAATTGAATTAATCATAGTAAGTGCATTTAAAGTGAAATTTTATTTGTTGTTTAAAATTATTGCGTATTCATATTTCAATGTTTCATATAATTCATATTTCGATATTTTCGTACTCATTCATATTTCAATATTACAGTATTCATTCATAGTTCTATTATAGTATTCATTCATATTTTGATATATGGTATTGATTCATATTTCAATATTTCTTTTAATTCGTATTTCGATATTTTCGTACTCATTCATATTTCAATATTACAATATTCATTCATAGTTCTATATTATAGTATTCATTCATATTTTTTGATGAGATATTTTGATACATTTTCATATTCGTATTTCAATATTTCTTTTAATTCATATTTCGATTATCGTATTCATTCATATTTATATATTTCTTATAATTAATATTTTGATATTATCGTATTCATTCATATTTCGATGTTTATCATGTTAAAAGATTTCAAATTTTTAAATATAATTATAAAATTGATACAAATTATATATATACAAGTTTAATATAAGATAGTTAGACAGATACAAGATAGAGTTTTCGCATATATACAATATTGCATTTTCCAATAAAAAAGAGTTTAAAATAATGAACAACTGAACATGTCTAACAAAACAAATAAAAGATAAATTCAGAGATTATTTATGTATTCAAACATGTATATAATTACCAACCATACATAATCTAACACAATTTTATTCTTCATAGATGATGTAAGTAGATTTCATAGATACCAGCACAATAGGTTTATGGCTAAATAAAGCATTTGGATTCTCCATAGAAAACCTCACAAGTCAGCAATTTATTCATGCTTAATATATTCATAGAATGCATATATTAATATTGTTAGGAAATCAAAATTGCTCATTGCTAGGAAAATTTTCGGTTGACCTGTAATATGGTTGTAATATTTTTGTGATTAGAGATTACCAAATTAGGTGTGAAATGACATCGGTTATCAATTTGATAAATATCAAACCAGTATATGCTCTTTTGAGATAAAATGTATAAAGTATAATACAAACACTAATCCCGAGCTTGAGTTATTTTCTATCTCAAAAAGCATTCTCAAAAAGAATCAATATCTCAAAGAATTGAGATGTGAAGTGTGAAGAATTGTATGCTTGTAGTATTATTACGAAATGAATTAAATAATGAAAATGAAAAATGAACAAATAGTAATTTTACTTTATAACAAAGAGCAAAATTAAAAAAAAATGTTATTTCATTTTAATTCGACGATACAGATTTAAACAAACATTAATCCCTCATTTTAAGTTATTTTTTAACACGTCAAAAACTCAAACATTTACCATACGCTGGTGTTCAAAGTTAAGCATAAATCGTAAAATGCGAAAAACAGGGAGTAAATATTCGTAAAATTATTCCAAATTTCTTGCGGATCTCGGAATCCAAATGTCTTTTTCTTCTTGGTCGAAGAAACACATTGGGTTTATGCAAAACTTTTCAGTCGACTACGTCCTGGGCGAAACACCTGCGCATGTCGGAACGCAGAGAAACCGATTCACGCAGCATAGGCAGTTCAGACAAGTTTCGTGCAACTGCTGTGCGAAGGAACGTTGTTAGCCATCAAAAAACAAGGTGAATGATGGCACAAAGACGCCAATTGGACATGTTTGCGAAAGGAAGAATCGTTGGAATGCTGGAATACGGACGATCACAAACCGAAGTGTCTCGAATTTTGAATGTGGACCAGTTTGTGATCTCAAGACTGTGGCAGAGGTTTCAAGAACGGGAAATGTTAACCGACAACCAGTATCAGGTCGACCAAAGTCACAACCCCTAGCCAAGACCGATATCTGGTAATAAGTGCGCGACGTCAGAGGGGGCAGTACTGCCAAAAGCACTGGGTTTCTTTCAAACTGCTACTTTGGATAATAAATTAATTATTATCGTTCTTTTGATTTTCTTTCTTATTTTATAACCATTTACACTCGCGTATCACGTTTCCCGCCATTCTGATTTACAGTTCCTTCTTTATTCACAAAATTATCAATTATGCTTAACTTTTGGACACCAGTGTAGTTTTGTCTGTATTATAATTTATGAAAATAATTAAGTAAAAAAGAAAAATGCAATAATAAAATAAGAAACAAATAGTACTTTTTATTTCATTTATTTTTAAGAGCAAAATTAAAAAGAATGATATTACATTTAATTCAAAAATACTTTGGTTTGTTTTTGGGGTTTCCCATTTACTTTGAATAGGGTATGAATTTCGAAAATAATATAATATTATATAAATTATTAAAATCAACAATCATTCGTATTAAAAAAAAAATTAATAATTTATTGTTGTTGTGTCCAATCCTCAGTGTCCTGCAGTGTGGGGTGAACATCCCATGAGTGATCTACTCATGAACGGTGGGAAAAGAAGCAGCTTCTATTGTGATGAAGTTGCCGTAGGTAGAAAGCAGATTTGGTTCCGTGTCGCTAAAGAAGGAAGGCAGTGCCTTTCGGAAGGACTTTTAAGAGGAACACCACACATTTGAATATCGTGTTCGTGATAACACGGAGCATCTACAAACGCCATCGACTCCGCAATATTTGAAACAATCTACATCGAGCCACTCAATGGATTGAACAATAATGTACACGCTGTTACTAAGCCACGAGTCGGGCATTAATAATTTATAAATAAAAATTATTTATTTAAAAAAATTAATTTAAAATAATATCAGATTTAAATCACTAACTTAAAACAATTTATTTATGGTTTGAAGATGAAGTTGCTTATAAAAATTTTAATTCATTTAAATTATTAAAAATATACTACATTTAAAACATTTATTTTTATAAAATATATCTTAAAAAGCCATTTTTAATTCAAAAAATGATATGTAGTGATAATTTTAAAATTTATAATTAATAATTACTAATTAAAAATAAAGTTAGATACTTAATTATTTTACAATTATTTAGCAAAAGATAAAAACAAAGTTACTACTTTATATTAGTTAAAGAATTTGAATTAATAAAGCGATAACGTTTGTCGAAAAAAATTATTTGCTGATAATATTAATTAAATTAAATAGACTGTAAAACTATAAAAGTATTTCCTTTTAGTATTAGTCTCGCTAAAGATATAAAAACAGCAAAAAGTAATTAAAATGAAAAATTCGGATTTTTGTTCTTAATCAGTTTCTAAACTAGTAAATAAATTAATTAGAAGAATTTTAATTTAAAAGATCGAAATAACATTTCAAATCAAGCAGAAAATAACGAAAAATATCCTGTAAAAATAAATTATTATACGAGCTAATATTCCAAAATTTCTGTTTTTAATTAGTGTAATTGCACTTGGAATTTGTATGTAATAAAACTATTTAATTAGTTTCAAATTAAAATATACTTAATTACATGAATATATAACAAAAATTTCAATTAGCAAAAAAAGACGTCTTAAAAATTAAATTCTTGTATTTTCCTTTTTTTAAAAGGATTTGTGAATTATGACTATTTATTATTGAGTTTATTTAAAAAAAAAAAAATAAAATATTAGTTATTTATTATAAAAATAATATACGTATTAAAATATATTGATAATTATTTTTTTAATATATTTAATTTTCTTATCGAAAATTCAAACTTATAAAAAACATTTAATTCTAAAAAATAATATATAATTTCTAAAACTTTATTAGATTTGTTATAAAATACTTTTTGTACATAATTTAATTTACAATCATTAATTAAAATGTTTTTTTTTTTTTTATTTTAAAAATTAAACTGCGTTCTGCTTTTAAATAATATCAATGTTCTCCAACATTATGTATGTGATTATCTCCTCAATCACGTGTTATGAAGTTTTTTAGGGAATGATTCTAATATTAAAGCTCCGATAGACAGTTTATTATTTTTTTTGCAATAACACATGTGAAGACATGTTAGAATCGTTAAATTTACGAAATCAACATTATTCAGCAGGTTTCCATGTACGATTTCGGACTGACATCCCATGAGTAATCTACTCATAGACAGAGGGAAAGGGTATCCTCTGCTGTGATGGATCACTCGTAGGAAGTCTAACGTCTTATTCCTTCTAAAAGGAGAAGTAGGGAATAGAAAGCGAACACCCCAAATACTCGTCCTTTGTGTTAGTGTTAGATAAAAAATATGTAACATAAAAGAATTATTCCTTTAGGTAATACTGAATTTGAAATATATCTATAATTCCAGTTCCGAATTATCTCATATCAAACAACAAGGCATTTTAAAAACGAACATAGTGACATTCATTAAAAATTTCTGCAATCGTTATTATACTAAATCTATTAAATCCTATGAATTATGAACGAAATTCAATAATATTCAAATATTATCTAGTATTAATATTGTTGTAGCATTCAATTACACCTAGTACTTGAATAATGAAGTAGCATTCAAATATATCTAGTATTTGAATATTGAAGTAATATTAATATATACTATTAATATTCAACTACACTCACGTCCATAAATTAAGGATAATTCAGAATCACACAGAAATTGAACTCTAAAATAAAAAATTTCACCTGTAGAACTATCACACATATCTTGAAGAAGAATATGCAAATTACAGGAAACCACCAGATGGCGTGAATAGTACGTCACAATGACGAGATTGTAAGAGAGGTGTATATAAAGAATGGTGTCAAGAAGTAAAATTGTTCACAAGTGCTTTAAAGCCTTTCAGTGCAATAACCGCATAGTTATGGCACAAAGGAAGTATTTGGATGATTTTTTACGTGGTAGATTTATCGGAAGACTGGAATGTGGACGTACCCAATTGGAAATATTCGAGGAATTTGGAATCGCCCAAAGTGTCATCTCCAGGCTTTGGCAACGATTCCAAGATGATGGTAATGTGAGTAGATGTTACAGCACAGGTCGCCCCCGAGTTACAACGCCGAATGAGGACCTGTATTTAGCAGTTACTGCCAAAAGAAACAGACGGAGCACAGCATCAGACCTGTTTCGTCAGCTCTCTTCAGCTACCGGTACGACAGTTTCAAGGCAGACCGTGTACAGACGCTTAGGGCACATTGGTCCATATGCTCGTAGGACTGTCAGATGTGTTCCACTTACCGCAACTCACTGTCGCCTGCGATTAACCTGGGTAGAGAACATGCATTGGGGACACCGCAACAGTGGTCTTGTGTGATGTTTTCCGACGAGTCAGGTTTGGTTTGCAGTCTGATTCTCACCGGACTTTCATATGGAGAGCGCCAGGTACCCGTTACCACCAAGAGAAGCACCATTGAACGACACCGTTACGGTGCAGGTGCAGGATGGCTCGTTTGGGAGGAATTATTCTTGGTTCCAGAACTGACCTGCATGTTCAGAGTGTAACGATGACAGGTCACATGTATCAGGATGTCATTCTGGAACAACATGTACGTTTGTTTCGGGGCGCCATGGGTGCTGAATTTCTGTTTATGGATGACAACGCCCGTCCTCACCGTGAAAACATTGTAGACGAATGCCTTCAATTGGAGGATATCACCCGTATGGATTGGCCAGCATACTCACTGGACTTGAATCAATAGAGCATGTGTGGGATGTGTTTGGCCAACGAATTGCGGCCCTTCAACCCCCTCCCACCTGTCAACCGGAACTTCGGAGGGCATTGCTTGATAGTGGTGGTGTAATATTCCCCAAGATCAGAGTAATAATTTGATATTCAGCATGCCTACACGTTGTAAGGCCTGTATTGCATCGTCCGGGCGACATACTCCATGTTAACCATCATACTAACCATTTTATACTGTCTTTTGTAAATAGGTTCTTTTTTTGAAATTTGCTCCAAGGTGTAAAAATCGCAATTTTTTTATTAATTATGTCAAACATATAGCATCTTTTTTTTGCTCTTTACCTTTTGTTTAATAAATAGACTTTTTACAAATAAGTCAAATTTGTTTTTGCTTCTGTCTCTTTCTTTGCCTGAACTTCGTTATCCTTAATTTATGGACATGAGTGTATATCAAAAACCTTCAAAAATCATATAAAAAGTTTTTTTTCCATTAGATAATTATCTATCATTGTTGTTATTTGTGAATAAGCTCATTCATTCCCACTATATATGTAACGAAATCAGCGTTGCACAGATTATACAATGGAGATGACCTCCTACTCTCCGTAACCTAACATTGCCAACGGCGATTTTAATTTAACATTTGCTGAACTGAGGTCTGTGATGCTCGCCACATCTTCCTTCTTCTAGATAACAACAAACGACATTCTGAACTTCAAATTTAATGTGATCATACCCAAGCACAAGATTTAGAAGCTGTCATTGTTTGTAGAGTTTCGAACTAAACCAACGCGGGTATTCAACGTGCTATTAACCTCGTTGTACCAGGATCTGTTGTTTATGGATATTTATTCGAAAATAAACTAATCTAAATTCAACATTGATATAATTAGTTAGATGTACTTTATATTTATAATAAGTCAGACGTATATAATGAAATATTTTAATCACAAGCTTATCAATTTTGCAGTAGAACATTGATAAGCATGTGATTAAAATTTTCCATTTAATAGCATTAAATTTTTAATCATGATCCAAGAAGAGTAGATTTCTGTTAATGAAATTTTTTAGGAACTGAGTTATTTAGACTTAGTGGAAGGAAGACTTTGTCCTTAGTTTGTAATTCAATTTCGATTTCATGGCCATGAGTAATATTTGATTAATTACAATTTAATTAACTGCTTTATAAATTGTTTTTCTAATCTTAAAATATTTACGTTTCTCCTAGAAAAAGTAGCATAACAAAATCTGTCCTATAATAAATGTATTTCAGTAACATAATCCAACATTTAAACAATGTCTGTTTTTTACTGTTCTCAAAATTGAAAAACAATAGCCCAATTGTTTAAGTTTATAATAACTACGATATTCTTCAAATTATAAAAGTTCAAAGGATTTCATATGGGTATTAGGGATTCTATATCGTTTTTGTCCATACACAACACAGGAAGATAAGGATGTAGAATCTACTGTAAAATTGTTATTCTAAAAATAATTTAACCATAATTTAAATAAAAATAAAATACCAAAACTATTACGAAATGATGCAAAATTCTGTACTTTTTAAGCTTAACTATTCTTAAAAGCAATAAGTTTTAAAGTAGTACGCCCTCTTGCTGTATTCTGTTTTCAAACGAAGTTCAAGTTTTCAAAATTTTTAAAATATTTACGTTGTTTTTACATTGTTTATATATTATAAAAATCTGAAGAAATATGAAAGATTACATGCGAGGTATATATATATATATATTGAGAGATTTTTGTTGTTGTTTTCAAAGACCAGCAGTTTGGCTTAAGGTAGATTTATATAGAACAAGTTCAGAGTTGTCCGCCCAGAGGCGTTTATCAAATGGCACAATTGTAATTTAGACCGAAATTACTTGGTATTTAAAAACTATTTCAAGAAAAGTACATTCAAGTCTGTAAGTTTTCCAACAAAATAAAATCGTTCACAGAATTACAATACCTGTCCTCGACATAGTAATATAACTTTTCAATTAATTTTCACCCCTTTAAATTTTTTTCACCCAATTCCCCAAAGGAGATTTTACAGAAAACATAAATTTGAAATTTTCTGTATTTCGAAACCAACAGTTATTTAAAAATATATTTGTATACACCTTCAGTATATTTTTCTGACATTAAATTCTCCAGACCATAATCTTTCCTATATCTTTAACCTGTCGAGATTCTTGATTAATTCTTCTATTTCGGTGGGATCAAACAAAGAAGGAAAGGGAATTGGTCACTGACCTTGAAAGCGTAGGCGTCGTCCCTCTGCCTTCCCTATGACATGTCCACAGCTGGTCTTGACTGCCACTTGACTGTGCGTACTGGAGAACTCTGGGTTGCCTGACAGGCTATCGATATTCAGGAAAGAATCGTCGTTCGGCACTTTCCTAAAAGAAATAAAGAGAATCACTATACATTGTCTATTTTTTAACAATTTTCACTACTTACAATAGGACAGTTTCAGCAAAATAATTTCATTTAAATATTTTATTTTTCTTTAATAGTTGTTTGTACGTTTTATACGTTTACTTTTTTCATTTATCCCTATTAGTTCAAGCAACAGCATTTTATATTTTTATTTATCCGATTAATTTAACCAATAATATTTTATACTTCTCTAGCATTGTAATTTATTAACTTTTAACCTATGTTTTGTAAATTCATTGTTAAGTTCGTTTAAAAATATTTTACCATGAATGGAATACATTACCATTACATGATAATTTTATGTACGTATATAAAATTTGTTCATAGAAGTTTTGTACATATTTTATATATGTAATGATACTAATAGAAGCATATTATTTATTGAAGGATGGAGCTTTTTAAAAACCTTGAAAATTTTCACAATAAGAACTCAATATTATGTGGGAGGTTTTTGTGTAGTAAATTAAATGTCTCTATAAAAAACTTTAAAATGTTATAAAACTATAAACCTAAATAATATTATTATCATACAAAATAATTAGATTAACTGACTGATTCCATTAAAGTTACCTTTTTCATGCACGTCAATGTTATCAAATTTTTCTTGTTGTCATAGTTTAGGGGAATTACAAAAATATAAGCCAATCCATTTTTAACGAACTTGGTCTTTTTGCGTCACTATATTATACACCTACCATTTACATTAAATTTATAATATAGAACTTTCCAATCCGTAGCTTACGATAGCTTCGAAGGTGGTCCAAACAAAAAAAAAAAAGATCATAAACATATAAACATTTTTAAATTGTGACTAAAAATTCCATGCAATTTCAATTTTAACATGACATTTATTACAGGTGATTGATTTTTGAATTTATTACAGGGTGTCCACATGAGACCTCCTTGATTTTTACATGTTAATTGTGCAAAAAATATGAGTCCTATAGATTTGCTAATTGCGTAGAAAAGCAATACAAAAATAATATTTGCTGCATTTTTTTCCGAAAATTTAATTTTTTGTATGCATTTTGATATACTAAAATGAAAAAAATTTTGCGATTGAGATCTTGCTCCAGATCAACAACGCTGACGATTACTTATAGAATGAATATTTCACAAATCTGGCAAGGGTAATCGTCACAATGTTCGTATCTTGGGTTCAGAACAATCTAACATTGTTTGGGAACCTGCCACGGACAGGGACAAAGTGAATGTGTATTGTAGTCTGATGTGTGAAAGAATCATCAGACCATTTTCTTCACGGAAAGAACCGTTACTGGTATCATTCATCTTGGCATGCTTGGACAGTTTGTTTCTCTTTGCAATGAAATGTGATATTCCAGCAAGATGGTGCCCCACCGCACTGGAGTTCAAACTGTCGTTCTTCCTTAAATGAAACATTCCGCAGCGATGGATAGCACTACATGGACCAACTGTTTGTCTGCCGCGATTTCCAGACATAACACCACTGAATTTCTTCCTGTGGCAGTTTGTTAAAGATATGATTTACGATATACCGTACGTGATGCTTGTGATTTCCCAAATATTACGGAAGCCATCATTTCAGTCACACCTGACATGTTACGCAAAACATAAATTAAAATTGAATATCGACTGGATATTCTGAGAGGCTACGAACGGAGCCCATATCGAAATACATACGCAGATAAAATAAACTTTTGCAGAAAAATATACTTGTTATTATGTATTTTTCATTATACCACAAAAAAAAACAACTCTATAACTCATAGAATCCGTAAAATTAATATTTGAAATCATGGAGGTTTCACGTGAACACCTTGTATATTCGTTACCAGTAAACATTAATAAACTCATTCAAACTAAAAACACTTACTTATTAAACCTTCTAAATCATAACCACCTTTGCAATAGTTACTTTTTGATATATGAAACTCGTGGTGGGTCACTGGGGGTACAAACAGGTTCACAGACTTATATAATGCAGTGAAAAATATGCTAAAAGCATTTTCTTTTACCAGTGTAAATATCTGGTATAACTACTAATGATACCTTGCCGATTACAGTAGGACATGTAAAATAAATTCAGGAAGTTGTTAATGATTCAGTTACGTATGATGCTACATAATTGTATAACGCATCTAGTAATCATGTACCTAGAACTTATAAATATGGATAGATTGCCATCATTGCTATGAATTCAGTAAAAAGACGATGAGACTGAATCATCAAATTCCAGGAATTTGTGATCAGCTTTTGCAAGAATAAAGGACTCTAACAAAATTAGATATAAAATATTAGATAAGAACCTTGAGAATCTGAGGTTGCAACAATTTCAATGGAGCTCAATAATGAAGTATCAGTATGTTAAGAATATGTACATATCACTAATTTCATGTTGACATGATTTTTACTTTAATGATAAAATTTTCATGCAGTAATAAAGATTAAATTACTTTAATATATTATCTTTATAACCTGCGATTTTTTTTTTCATCATCTTTCAATAGTTTTAGAGTATTTTATGTTAAATCTCCTCTTCTTCTAATATATCTAATGTAAAGTGAAAGATTGGACAACTGTGATATAGTGGAATAGACTAGATCAGTTTTCTTTGTGAAAATGAAAAAAAAAAAAATGGATACAAATTCAATAAATGAAAAAAATAGACGCCATAAATGAAAAAAAAAAAAAAAAAATCAATAATCCGTATAATTTGTCCCACTACAAAAGAAGAGCTGTGACATTTCTTTCAAGAAAAAAATGTATATTCTTTAACAAGTTCATAATAAAAATCTATCACTCAAATTTGACAGCAGATAAGCAGCGCTAAGGATAATGATACATCATGCCATTAGCGATTGTCTATGCGACCTTCACAGGTCAAAACAATTACAGAACAAACAGGGACTACACCATGAGTTATTGCATCGCGATTGGGGATATAACAGGGGCTGAGAAAATGTCTACTCTAATGATAAGTGAAGGGAACTGACACCCCCTCTCCTTCATGGATTTTCGTAAAAGGAGTTTTTGGAAAGAACGAAAGAAATTCTGTGACGATTCGACAGGAAGTGTTGTCTTTTTCTCTGAAGTTATTGAACAGTTTGGAGTTTTCACCTGCTTTCAAAGTGAGTCCCTTGTGGTTTCGTGTATTCGTGAATCACGCCGAGTGATAATTAAGGTTTGCCGCAGACCACGTGTTTTTGGATACGACATAGGTTGGGAAATTCTGAAAATTTTCATCTTTGGCGTGAGCTGCATTTGTGAATCAAATTCAAATCTTTAATTTTCATATATTTTTTTTTTTTTTTTTTGTAAATATAATGTATTAACCCAGATTTTTGTACAGATATCTAATATTCTAAATAAAAATCAATGTCCATAAACCTGAAAGTGGCCCCTCGTCCTGAAGCCATTGTAGGTCTAGAATAGGCCAAGACGTTACAATGCTAAACAAATTGTTTTCATATAATTATAACGTTTTGCTTTTTATTTTGGTTTAATGTATATTAATTTGGTTTTTTATGTATTTTATATTATTTCAGTTAGAACTGGTTAAGTAGCGTATGATCATTTCATAATTCAAGGCTTATTCAAACAAATATCGCCCATAATACCACATTGAATAAATCTGATCATTTTATGTCTTAAAATCAATTCGCTCACCTGAAAGTGGTCACGAAGAGCACGAAAATCACTAGACTCACGACGACGATGATGGCTGTGACCATGAGAAATTGCTGCCTGAGGCAGAAGATTTTCTGGCTCGTCGTAGTTCTGCCGCTGCTGCTGCTGATACTCTTTAAACTCTTGGCTCATAACTGCCGCATCTTGGGCGAATGTGGTAAAAGGCCGCTGTCCGTCTGACCATAGGACCGGTGCAGGTTGGTCAACAAGGGACAGACGGTCATCCTTTCGCTTAGGCTGCTCGACGGGTGGGGACATGGCTAGGGCTGAAAAGAAAAAGAAAACTATATCAGGACCCAATTGTCTATTTGCCTTTAAGTAATGTTTCTAAACCGGTAGTTTTTAAATTTACATTTATATCAAAATTAAAATCAAATGAAATTTATTACAATGCTATAATTTCTTAGAAAACAGATGAGTTGTAACAATGCTAGATTATTCTAGACATTTTTAGGTAGTGCTTAAAAAGTGAGTAAACCAGAACATAATATAATAAAGGATTACAGTTTAGTAAAAATTGACTTTTAATTTTGCACATTCTGTTTTCCTGCTTATCATTATTGGAAAGAAAGGAAATATCATATTAAATCTTCAAATATCAGTTTTAGACTATGCTTTATATTAGTTCAAAAATGAAATTGCATCCCTATAAAGTTAAAAAATTGTAATTACGAACAGAAAAATTATCAAATTGACTCTTATGTACTTTTGTATCTTAATTTTTATTTTAAATAAATACCAGAGGGTTATAAGATCATAAATATATTTATACACTGTGCCTAATATAGCTAATAATAAGTCTAATATTGCAAATAAAAATCTATGTAATAATAGATATCATAAAGATGTTACACACTGTGCCTAATATATGTAGCTAATGTAAATATTGAAAGCTTTTTCAATGGGAGAGCTTTGAATAATTTATACTCTACACTGCATCAATAATATTGCATAGGTCATCTGTGGTTTTTTTAGTAAATCTTTTTATAGAATGGTGAATTAATTATTTGAATTATATTATGTCAGTATTACAAATTAATTATAAACAAAATTTATATTAATAAATTCTAATTATAAATTTATGTTAACAAATTATAATTATAAATTTATTTTAACAAGTTATAAAATTAACCACCACTTAAAATCCACCGAAATATTTGAGACTTATTTTTTACCTATTAAAACGAAAGTATCAGTACCACTTAGGAATATAAGAAAAGTAATTTAAAATATCTGATTGAATTTAGGTAAAATATCATGTTAAATATATTAGATACCTAATGCAAAAAAAATAATAATAATAAAACCTTTAAAAATATATGACAGGACAAATAATTAAAAAATAGTGGGAAACTGAAAATCAGATACACGTATGAAATTATAAACTGGTGTTGAATGCTAGTTTTTAACAAATAGTTATTTAAAAAACACTAATAATTTGACTTATTAAAAGAACAACTCATTTTAAGAGTAACCTACTGACTCAATATGTAGCATTATTATTTGTTTTAACATTATAAAGCATTGTAAATTTATATTAAATTTAATAAATTATATAGGTCGAAAAGCGGAAAATAAATTAAAAACATTAATTTTATTAATATTTATTATATTTTTATTGAATAATTTCTATAGAAATTTTACTGAATAATTTACATAAAAATTTATTTTTTATTTTTAAGAAATTCAGTAATTATTATTATTATTTTTATTCATTTAATTACAAATGCATGGCAGATATATATTATAAATGAAAATACAATTAATGAATTAATTAATATACTATTGTTGTTGTTTGCTGTTAAGAAAAGGTATAATTGGAAAAAAAATATGATTTTATATATACTGTGCCTAATATAGCTAATAAAAATAATGAAAGCTTTTTCAGAAATTATTAAAAGAACAATCTATTTTTAGCTCAACAAATTTTTACTGAGTCGATATGTAACAATAATATTTGTAGTAGCATTATAAACATTGTAAATTTTTATTAAAGTTAATAATTTATATTTCTAAGAGAAAATAAATTAAAAACAACAATTAATTAACAATAATCTTATTAATATTTATTATGTTTTATTGAATAATTCTTACACATTTTAATTAAATAATTAGCATAATTATCTATATTTTTATTGAAAGAAATTCAGTAATTCCTATATATTTTATTAGTTTAGGAAATTATAAATGTATGGCAAATAATTATAATAAATCAATGTACGAGTCAATCAATTAATATACTCTTATTGTATAAAAATATGATCTTGCATACACTGCGCTAATATTGTTAATAAAAATAATGAAAGTATTTTTAGTTTGAGAGCTTTTGAATAATTCATACTATACACGACATCAATAATACTGTAGAGGACCTTTGTGTTCTTATTAAATGGCGAAAGTAATTATTGGAATTATATTATGTCAATATTTATGTTTACCTACTCGTCAAACATAAAATATTACCAGATTTTTTTTTTTTTTTTTCATTTATTAACATCTTAGAGCAATCCAAAAAAAATAATAACATAAAATACTGCTTCAATGCGTACATGTTTACTTTTGATGATATTAATGTTCCCATGAGCCTTGTAATGTTTTTAATACTTGATGGTTATTGTAGTAACATTTCGAACTAAATTTCTCTTTGATAAAAAACACTAGTTATTCTCCAACATAAAAATTAATAAAATCGCATTAAATATTAATGATACAGAGAGGAATGAATCTCATAATATTTCTGAGCAAGATTAGAAAAATACGAGATTGCAAAAAAAAAAAAAAAATATATGCCGCAATAAATGCCTACAACACAGCTGGAAGAAAAAAAAAATAGCGAAAACTCTTCCAGTGTGAAAGCGTTAAATAATTCATGTTATACACGATGTCAAGAACACTCTGGGGACCTCTACATCCATATGGGGCTGACACATACCCTTATACATTTTGCAAAAGGGACGTCCTAGAGTAGACGGAATGGCTTTTAAATCTTCCTTATTTCTGAATGTTACTTTTGAATTTTTTGCACGGAAGATATGAGTACACCTATTTCCATAAAAAAATTCCTTGAGCTCAAAGATGGAGTTCAGTATCATTTCAGATTGAAAATGAAATGGAAAAAAAAGGCACTGAAGTTGAAGAATGAATGAATAGCACAGAATTGCTTTCTTGCTCCAGTGATGGAATTCTTTCCACAAAGAAAAAAAAAAGGAAGGAAATATTGGATAATTTTGTAATATTTTTTTTATTCATAAAAAAATGTTACTCCAATATTTTCCTTCAGTATAAAATTCATTTTTATACAGATAATACGTATGATATAGTGGACAAAAATACTATTTTATATAAGTTATTGTCATTTATAGAAGAAGATAACCTGGAAAATATGATCTAAAGGAGAAATAAAAGGAGTTTAAAAAAGCCATTCCTTTGAATAGGTATAAAATATTGCACAATATTTTGTATGTCATCAGTACAATCCCTCATGAATAATGCATTGGATTTATAAGCTTCGGTTCAAAACACATCAAACGAATGCAAACTGTAAATTTCGAGTCCCTATTCCAATGATGGTCACAGAAAATCTGTACACTTTTATTATATTTAAAGAAGAGGAACACCGAATCCAAAGCGAAAATTTTCATTTTTTATGTCAATGATGGTTACAACAAATTTAAAGCCGTTTATTGTGTTTGACGAAGACAAAACGAATCAAAAACATAAATTTTCACTCTTTATGCCAATGCTGATCAGAACAAAACTATAATTTTTATTGCTTTTTAAAAGAAATGGGAAGAAACAAAACGTATAAATGTCCTGTCCCTATGCAACCCTACGGTCACAATGAATCTGTAGTCTTTCATTTTGTTTCAACAAGAGGGGAAAACGGAATTTCTACTCCTTATGACAATGATGGTCACAATAAATCTGCACACAAATCAGCACAATATTTTTGCAACAAGAGGGAAAACGGAATTTCTACTCCTTACGACAATGATGGTTACAACAAATCTGCACAATATTTTGCAACAAGAGGGAAAAACGAATTTCTACTCCTTACGACAATGATGGTCACAACAAATCTGCACAATATTTTGCAACAAGAGGGAAAAACGAATTTCTACTCCTTACGACAATGATGAACAAATCTGCACAATATTTTGCAACAAGAGGGAAAAAAACGAATTTCTACTCCTTACGACAATGATGGTCACAACAAATCTGCACAATATTTTGCAACAAGAGGGAAAAACAATTTCTACTCCTTATGACAATGATGGTCACAACAAATCTGCACATAAATCTGCACAATATGATTCTTCCCTCTTCTTTAAAACACAAGAAGAAGGAAGAATTAAAATGTAAATGTCCTGTCCCTATGCAAAAGATGGTCGTAACAAATCTGTAACCTTCAATTATGTTTACAGAAGAGAAAAAACGAATCCATAAAAGTAAATTTCAGTCCTTATATTAATGATGGTCACAATAAATATCTAACTTTTCATTGTGTTTAAAGAAAAGGCAAAAATGAATACACACTGTAAATATCTATTCCCTATGCCGATGATGTTCACAACTAATCAATCCGTTTATTGTGTTTCAAAGAAGAGAGAAGTTGCATATCGTTAAAAGTTTAGCTGCTAGAGATGCATTCCATTAAGCAATTGTTTGTTCTCTAAATAATTACGGTATTTTTAAATTCTAGACAGTTTTACATTCAGTAGCAGAGAAATATAATTTGCAATCAACGGGCGAAACGAAAAAGGATCATTTTAATAATCCTTATAATTCAGTTGAAGAATTATTAAAGAATTACCTCTGAAATAATAATTTAATTCTATGCGTCCACTTCTTCACTTTAAAATATAAAATTTTTTATTTTATTTGTAGCTCCATGGATTATAATAATTTGTATCATATTAAACCATATTTTTTATATAATGCTTATTATAATTTTTTATTTTCTTTTGTATTGCATACCTTTCCTTTTTATTTACCTATACGGTATCTTATCATACGTTTTTTTCTGTCTAAAGCTTAAATATATAATTTCAATTGCATATTTGGAAAGTTATTTTTATAACTGAAATTGTTAATACTGTTTTACACCTCAACGTTTAACCTGTAGAGCCCCAATTATTAGTATTATTGTATAGAATAAATTAAAGCAAATATTGACACAAAAAAAATCTAACTTACTTGAACCAATGACAATCCTTCTGATATCAACTCAAATTAATACAGCATTACCAACTATTTAACATCATTTAATGCAGGAGGGATTTCTTAATTTCGAAATCTTTTTTATTAAAAAAGGGTCTCTATAAAAATATTTTCTCGAATTTTTGAAATTTGTATGATAAGTGTATTGGATGAATATAAGGTTATAGAAATGTTTTTCAATACATGATATATTCGGTAGAAACAATATTAAATATATCTATATATATATATAAGTAAGTATATACTTAATATTTATATATATATATATAAGTATATATATATAAAGTTCCATAGTAAAAGGTAGAACTCCGTCCACTCAACTGATATAGAGAACATTTCATGAAAGATTTATTTCTAAATCTATTATTTAACACGCTTATGTGTTAAAATTTATGTATTGAAGAAATGATTACCATTTATAAATGACATAAGAAGTTTTCTATATCTCAATTTAACATTAGTAAACCAAACTTGATTCTTTTATGGACTACAATACATTTTTATTACTATGAACAGATCTATGATCCTATAGTGAAAGTAAAGTTTTTGCCGATGCAAAAAATATTACGTAATAGTGCTTGGAATATATAATTCATATGAAGTTATATATTTATGTGCGTTGCTTAGATATAATAATTTTTATAAAGTTTACTTTTAGGCACATCTGAAACAGCTTAGTATTAATAGCACACATTGTAAGATTGGACGCTGAAATCCAGAAGATCACTTAATTTTATGTTTAAATAATTATTAAATAATAATTAAAGCATGAATAAATTTAAAAACTATTATTTTGGAGTATATAATCTATTTTATTTCAAGCGATTAAGTATCACTTTCTTAAAATAGCTCTCAACAGAAAATTTCCTCGAACATATAAAAAAAAAATTAAGAAAAGAATCTTATAAATTACATTTGAAGATTGATAATAAAGCATATTGTTAAATATTGCATATTCAAATTTGTTAGTTTTTAATTTCCTAAGCCCAAATTAATAAACAATTCAAATAATTAGCAATTATAAAATTTTTATTTGGTGCAGAATGTCGATCTCTAAACAACCTAATAAGAATCTAACCTAAAAGAAAGAATCTAATAATCGCTTAACAAACTACAAAATTAAAAAATAAAAACACTGCTGGTTCAAAGTATTTAATCTTTAAAAATCTATTTTCCTTTTTGGTTCTTACAAAACAAAAATAAGACTTAAGTTCATTTGATAAAAAAATCATATTGTTAAATGCTACATATTCAATTATTTATTTTGTTAATTTTAATTCATGAAGCCCAAATTAATAAATAATTCAAACAACTAGGAATTATATAAAGTTATTTTAAGCAGAATGTCGATGGCTAAACAACCTAATAAGAATACTAAGATAAAAACACTGCTTTTATAAAGTATTTAATTTTCAGTGTTTACAAAATAAAAATAAGACTTAAGTTTTGTAAATTGCACTAACACTAAAAGCGAAAAAAAAAAACACTTAACGGCTCTTTTTATGTAGCATAAACCAAAATTATCACTTTTATAAAAAGACCTTGTCCATTACAGAAAACTCGAACATTATGCAAAAGTGTTATTTAACCTTCAAACAAAATAGCTACATAAAGGACAATGAACTCACGAAGCATTTAAATTCAAGTAAAAAATGGGAACATATTCTTCATCATCTTATTTATTATATCAAATTAAAATACTGTGAGAGGAACAAAAACATAACCCGGAACATAACGCCGCCATTTTTAAGCATAAAAAGCAGACGATTTTATGAAGCGCAAAGAAAATTAGATTTCAAGAATTACGTCAAACTGCAAACGTTAAGAGGCTCGTTCTAAGAAAAATCGTCTGCTGTACCGCATGTTTTATGGCAGCCATGGCCACGTAAC